>CM028137.1:486157500-486455000 GCA_016271365.2 Neoceratodus forsteri | reverse complement strand
CTGGATCTCAGAAATGGCTTTAGGCTGTGGTCTGAAATTTCAGGATAAAAAGCCTTTGCCTCACAGATGTGCCCTTTGAAGGTTTGGTGAACAAATATTGTTCCATTCAAAAGTTACTACATTTTTAATTTCCCCATGGTTTCCTATGGGACTATGTACAGGCACAAAAGAATGTATCTTATCACAAAAATAAGGACATTGTGCACAAAGCATTATTTTTTGCATAAAGTAAGTCAATCATTTCACACAGTATATGGCTTTGTGATGGCAGAGCTCTATTGTGTCCACCATCTTGTTTTGTAATTAGCAAGTGTGAGAAAGTGAAGAAGCAGGTAAAAATGAGAGTAAGAAAAAAAACATCAAAACTTAGCAAAAGGGGATCCCTTTAGCTGCATTCTAATGTGTTTTTTAAAATGTGGCCTGAAACACATTTCGTGAGCACCCGAAATCTTGGGTGCTGAGCTTAGCGAGAGGACCACTTCTCTCCCATTCTCAGTATGAGTACGCAGGTATTTTCTTGACTTCTGCAGATCCAGCTGGAACTCGTGCTGCCAGCTGCAGAGTCAGCCCTAGGCCACCCCCTCCCCGGTGTGTAGTGGAATTCCCCAAGCTGGTGAGTTCCCTTTGAACTACTATTTTCTGACACTGGGATGCCCACTCCTAGTGTCAGATGGTCCCCATGCAGCCCCATTAGTTTACTGCTCCCCACAACAGGGTGGGACACTGAGGAGCCCACTCCCAGTGTCCCCAGTGATGTGTCACCACCCCTCCGGCAGTGTGGAATGCTTGGGAGCCCACTCCCAGTTTCCCAAAGTGCGTGTTGATTAGAAAACTGTTATAAAATAAAAGGGTCCCTCAACGAATTTTTTACAACAAAAAAGAAAATGGTTCATCCTCATGTCCCGTTTCCCTCCCCCATCCCTAGCCTCCCACTGAAGACTCACCCCCCCACCACACACACCCTCCCTCACTTGCCATATACTTACCTCCAGAGTTCGTACACTGTCATCTCCTGTGGACTGGGACACATCTGCACTCTTGAAAGTCAAACCACAAACTGAGTAATCACCATAAAAATGATTAAGTAACAAAAAAACAGAATGTTGTTCAATTGGTTCTCTGCTGGTGCAGAGGACTAGATACATGACTGTTACTCCAAGAGTACAGAGTTCAAAACCAGTTATTCCATTTTATTTCTCTTCCTATAATAAAAGCGAAAAGGAAAAAAAAAAGAATGGTTTTGAACTTGGAACCCTTGGCTTGACAGATGTGTACCTAGTCCTCTGTACCACCAGAGAACCATGGTCACAAATTGTTTTTTTTAACTTAAAAATGCTGACATTGAATTGTATGTTTGGCTGCAACTGGATGCGAAATGTTTTGCACATACCACATTTTTGAGCAATTGGTATCCAGTTGTAGCCAACACAACTCCCAGCAGTGTGGGACAGTGGGGAGCTCATTCCCAGTGTTCTGAGCTGTACCACGCTCCTCCCCAGCTGTGTAAAACACTGGGGAGCCCACTGCCAGTGTCCCCAGTGATCTATATACCCACACCCAGCAGTGTGAGATACTGGGGAGCCCACTCCCAGTATCCCAAATTATGCCCCCACCCGCAAGGCAGCATGGGACACTGGGGAGCCCACTCCCAGTGTCCTGAATTCTGTTTTTTTAAAGTGATAAATTAGAAAACTGTCCCCAATGACTTTCACTTTTCCACCTGAGAAAAAGAAAACGGTCTCTTGTCATCCCCCGCCATCTATCTCCCACAACCCTGACCGTCCCACTGAGGACCCACCACCCCACGACCCCTTACCCCACACTTGCCTCTGGGTCTTGTCCACTGTCATCTGCTGTGGACCGGGACACGTTTGCACTCTTCAAAGCTGAACCACAAACTGATGAACCAAGGTAAGTGCAGTATAATGGCTGTCAATGGTATTTTCAACTTATGTTGATATCTTGGCCATTTTAAGGTATTTATGCACCAAATTTTCAACATGGGGTTTTTAGGACCTCTCCTCATGAACACTGTCACTGTTGTTTTGTTAATCAGACCCATAATGTGATTTCAAAGACACTACATGAAATCACCTTTTGTGACCAGTAATGAAATTACAGCACTAGTGTTTATGAGGTGGGTTTCCAAAGAGCCCATGTTGAAAATTTGATGAAAAAATACCAAGAAATGCCTGAGTTATGCGTGGTTGTTGAAATTTTCCTTCACACATACTTAACTTTGCCAGTTTTTTATATTTTCACTCCACATTTTCAACATAGCCATTTTTTCACACTACCTCATGCACAGTACAGCTTTCATTTCTCACATCTTGCCCAAAATGTGTTTTCTCACCTGTGGCATGGAATGGTGCAGTTGGAGCAGAAAATTATCTTTCAGGACAGATTAATGAAATGATAGTGCCAGTGTTCATGAGGTGAGACCCCAAAAAGGCCATGTTGAAAATTTGGTGAAAAATATTCCTAAAAAGGGGCCAACTTATGTGCGTTCATTGAAATTTTTCTGTGCATGTGCGTAACTGGTAATTTTTCATATTTTGACTCATAATTTTCAACATAGCCATTTTTTCACATTACCTCATGAAGAGTACAACTGTCATTTTCCAAATCCTGTCCAAAGTGTGATTTAGCACCTTTGTCACAGAATGGTGTTGCAGTAGCGCAGAATTATGTTTTGGTAGTGATTTGAACATTTTCTGTACCGGGCACATGTGCTGGGGTAATAAGATGAGGATGCTGATAATTTCATCATGCATCTAAGGAAGGATGAGTGCTGTGCTCCCACAGGGAAATAAGAATACAAGTATACTGTCTGAAAAAGTAAGAAAATTCAATGCAAAAAACTTTGTTAGTGCATCAGTTACGGTGTTTACGGTCTTCAGTGAGAAAACTAGGGAGATATGGCTTTAACTGATGTTCGCTGTAGTAAACACCCTAACTGATACATTAACAATGTTTTTTTATTTGCAATGAATATATATATATATATATATATATATATATATAGATATATATATATATATATATATATATAAAACACACATACATTCATACTGTATATGTAGTGGCACAGTTGCACCACAATATTTAGGGTAGTTCAACCACTTTAGAGCAAATTTTATAGGGCGTGGGAAATTAGGGCAGAAGAACAATGCCACAGGCAAAAGAGTGACTGAAAATTGTGTCACCCTCCCATAACATCGTATAGCCTATGGAAGCAGTCACCATGAAATACTATCTACAAATGGTGTGATATGGAGGAGAGCACAACTTGGTAGAGAGGGAACATACCAAGATGTTCATCATTGGAGATGCTCAGACAGCCCGGTCAGTGTTATCATTTTCACCCTTATCATGACACCCAATTTCCTGCTCCCTATTGACAGGATACCATTTAATGTTGAGTAGGCAGTTTAATGTTAAACCCACATTTTTGCACTTTAATAACTTCACAACCATTCAACGGATTTGCATGGAAGTTTGAACGTGCCATGAAAAAACCAAGGTCTCTTAATATACTAAGTTTTGTTCTGATCAAATGTGCAGATTCCAAGATCCAGATAGCAAAAAAAAAGATTTTTGGGGTGGGGTTGGTGTTTTATTGTTGGCCCCTACTGCCCGGATGGTTTAGAATTTTGTTCTGAAATTTTCAGGGTGGAAAGAGCCTAGCCTGCAGTCATGCCTTTCACTAGTTGGGAGAAAAAATATGAATCCATTCCAAAGTTATTCATTTTTAAAATTTTGGTTCTGAGCATGCTCAGTTGGCACTTCAGGATGGATGCTTGGAATGAAAAAAGAATTTGGTCATAAGAAAAATGATTCTATTACCATATGGGGCCAATCCTTTTTCATTTGGAAAAAAAATCCTTTTTGTTTGCCACCATCTTGATTCAGTTTTTAAAAAAAAATATATTTTTCTAAACCCCCAAAAATGACATCCTCCACAGAGCCCAACACATGTATCCTGTTCATAGGGTCTCCTTTAGGTGGATTCTGCACTTCAGTGTTGTATAAATGACTCTCATGTGTTTTTTTTTTCATTTTTAGATCCTTTTACATGATTTACTTGGATCCTTTTCTGTATGAGTTTTTCATGTTGTAAGAAAAAGGATTCCTAGAAATGAAAAAGGATTTTAGACTTAGTTTTTTTTACACATTTCTAGTTCAACAAACCATAAATCATTCAATATTTTGATTTACAGGACAATCTATATATCAAACAACAGGTCTTCATGAATACTATTAGAATAACATATAATAGCCCCCACAATTATCTATGAGCTGTATACAAAATTACAAATATTAAAATTATCAAATTCCAATAGGATGACATGGGAAGTTTCAGAAACCATAATTCCCTCTTTTTCCCGGTGTCTAGTGGCACCACCCACCTTCTGATTGTTTTCCCCTTATTCTTTAATGTTTCCTTGGCATCTAGTGACACCACTCCATCCTCTTATTGCTGTCCCTGTATTTTTTCATAATTTTCCTGGTGTCTAGAGCCACCCCACAACCTAACCATGACCTGTACATTGTTTAAAACAATAAATGCAATTTCTTGGTGTCTAGTGGTTTCCACTCCCCAACCCCAATCTGCCCATAGTTCAAGAAATAAATGTAATTCCCTGGTATCAAGTGGACCCCCTCCTTAACCCAAATATGCCCATAGTTCAAGAAATATATGTAATTCCCCAGTATCTAGTGGACCCTTATCCCTAACCCCTAGTGGCAGCTGGGGGAATGGCAGAGTTAGTTGTCTTAGGAGATAGGAACATGCCTGATATCAAATGGACAAAAGGACAAGCAACAGGGTCGGTAGGAAAAAGGCTCTCAGACCACTGTAACAAGACTAATTTAGTATAACATCTCACTTTAGCGATGAGAGGACAAAATATTTTGGATGTTGTTTTAACCTCTGCTAGTTTACAAGTCACAGAGTGTGCTACACTTCCCCCAGTTGGGAATAGTGATCATAATTCCATTGCCTTGATGTTAACATATAAACACAGCCCTACACAAGGTCAGACAGAAATATTCCTATATAATAAAGTGGATATTGTTAAAATACACCAAGCCTTAGAACAACTAGTTTGGCCTACCCTAATGGAGGTTAAGAAAGCAGAAGAAATGTGGTCTCTAGTCAAAAATTCTATACTGTGCATTAGTGTAGCAAACATTTCTCAGATAAAAAAATAAAGCCACACAACCAAAAGACCAATATGACTTAACAACAAATATGAAAACTGATCAGAAAAAAGAACATGTTACAAGAAACACTTAAAAACTCATTCTGATATGGCAAAAAAAAAAAACTAAAAAAAAGCACAAAGAGCTTGTAAAAGGGAAATTAGAATTTCCAAACAGGAAGCAGAACTCAACCTGGCCAAATCTGCTAGAAAAGATAATTACAAAGCGTTTTACACATATATTAAATCCCTCAAAAAAAACTAAAAGTAAAGGGTGCTACTGTGACAAGGATGACTGAATGTAAGCGACTGGTCATATGGGCACACAACCACAAGGGTGACTGAAAAATAGTATGTTGTTTAATGTGGGGGGCTTTGCCCCCCACACCACCCTTAATTAGTGTTCCTACTCCGGGGGGTGCAACTCAGAGAAAGAGGTGAAATCCACGGTCGCCAATATTGTCGGCGCCATTGTAGAGTCGCCCTTATGATCAGTCATTGACATTCAGTCGCCCACATCACAGGCTACCAAAGTAAAGTAGGGCCCATAACACAATGAGCCCTAACTATATCTACAGATCCAGAAGTGGCTGCAATATTTAACAACTATTTCTGCGAGGTATACGGTCCCAAATCTCTTGTACCCTACAAAACAACAAGGATAACAGACACATTAATAGATAACATCGCGCTCCCCCTAAAAATCCTCTTCAAAAAATCTCTTAGTACTGGGGAGGTCCCAGAGAACTGGAGAATAGCCCATGTTGTCACCATCTATAAAAAAGGTGACAAAGCCAATGTCAGCAACTACCATCCCATCAGTCTAACTAGTGAAGTAGGGAAGATTCTTGAAGGTCTGGTTAAAGACAAACGTTACAGAATTAGAACTAAACAACCCTACCCAGCATGGCTATAAAAAGGGTAAGAGATGTACCACCAATCTTGTTTGCTTTTGTGAAAATATAAGTAGGGCTTTAGACGAAGGGATTCAATTTGATGTTATTTATTTGGACTTTAGTAAGGTATTTGACCTTACACCACACTGGGCAATAATAGAAAAGCTGTGAACTACACAGGCTGACTACACTATTACCAATTGGATCATTGGATGGTTAACTGATAGAAAACAGTGAGCATCTATAAATAATCACTTGTCTGACATTGGCAACATCAGAAGTCGTGTCCCACAGGGATCAGTGTTAGGTCCCACCCTGTTCCAGATTTTTATTTCAGACCTTAGTAAAAATGTAAATGGTTGGGTAATGAAATATGCTGACGATACTAAGCTTCGTGGACCATGTAAAACTCCTGCAGACATTAATAACATCCAACAGGATCTGGACAGTGTACCCACTTGGGCTCAAAACTGGCATATGCAATTCAAATTAGATAAATGTAAAGTAATGCACATAGGAAAAACAAATAGAAAAACTGTGTACACTTTATGTGGGACACCTTAAGAGCAAGTGCTATGAAAAAAAGACCTTGGCATCATGGTATCTGACACTTTAGAAACAAACAAACAAACAAACAAACAAACAAACACAAAATGCAATAAAAAATGCAACAATATAAAATGGTTCATTAAAAGAAACATAACAACTAGGGACAAGTCATTGCTAGCCCCATTGTATCGAGCTTACATCAGACCACAATTGGAATATGCATCCCAAATATGGTTTTCATATAAAAAAACAGAAAGGGACAAAATTGAGAAAGTAAAGAGGAGATATAGAAAATCTATCTCTGGTCTGAGAGACTTAAAATACTCAGATAGGTTGGCTCAACTAAATTTAATGTCTATTGAAACTAGGATGCATATAGACTTATTGTTTATGTATGATATGATGCAGGATCCAGCCCTAATGTGCAACCTAAATATTTCTTTTAAACCTGACTATAAGAATACAGTATAACCCCAATTATCCGAATGTGCTGGGGGACATCAAAATAATTCGGATAATTGGGTGTAAGGTAAATCGGGAGAACTGTTCACGGTCACAGAAAAAACAATGCAGTAGAAAGCTAAGAGAGCTATTCAAGCAGCACAGACCACAAGTCTTTACAAAATCAATATATAAATTTTATTAGACATACAACAACCATCGGTATTATGACACTACACATGTTATTGTTGACAACAGCAAAAAACTTTGTAACTGCAGCCTGCTTTTTGGTACGATTTAGTAACAGTAATGTGTGCAGATAGTCCATACTATCTTGGTGTTCAAGCCACTGCAAACACTTATTGAAAGCCTTTATGGCTTCAGATGGGGTCAGTACCTGCATAGCGGTGGCTTTTCCATCCTTCTCCTCGTTCTCTGTTGCCTCCATCACCTCCAGTATGTTTTGCACCCATTGTTCCACAGCATCAAGTGAGCAATCTGTTTATTGTGCAATTAAGTTTAGTTCTGTGCTGTACCAGGCATCTTTAATCCTTAAACTTTTTATTGCTCCTGTGAGGGACCATCGATCATTTTCTTCTGCTAGAACTGTGGACAGAAGTTTGGAACCCATACTTTCAGCAACACACTCTTGTCAGCCTGCCTGTTCTGTTACAGGTTAACAGCTTTATCCTGTTTCTGTCAGCGTGATTACAAGCTGCTAAATGAACAGCTTTCATTAATGAGCTACATTCGCGGTTGAATAACATAGCTGCTAATTGAACCACTTTCATTAATGAACTCCTTTCGCGGTTTAACAGCATAGCATAGACAACTTTAAAACGGGGGACAAGGGGCGATTTCGGATAATCCGGAGGTTCGGATAATCGGGGTTATACTGTACTAGGATACACCCACTCCAAATAATGTGAAACAGGTTTAAACAAAACCAAAGAAAATACTTATTTTCTACCAGGATTGCAAATCCCTGGAATTCAAAAGTATTATAGTGAGTCATACTAAAACGGAGTTTAAAGTTAGACTGGACAGGCATATTGCATCTGGGCCTTCCCTATATTATTTTAAGGATTAGTAGCATAAGGAGTACTATGGGCTTTACCTACTTGCTCCTAACATACCTCAGTATGAACCTCAGTATGATCCCCGATCTGCCTGTAGTTCACCAAATATGTGTAATTACCTGGTGTCTGGTGGACCCCCTTCCCTAACCCCGATCTGTCCATAGTTCTACAAATATATATTATTCCCTGGTGTCCAGTTGACCCCCCATTTCCCACCCCAGCAGGTAGTGCCCCACTACCCTGCTTCCACCATCCCATCATTGAGTCAAAGACTGGCACAGCCCTCTGCTCACCGCCATAGCCAGTCACTGACTGAGCTGTCAAGGAGAGTGTACTGTAGAATCAGCTGTTACAGTACATGATCCTTGACAGCTCAGTTGGCAGCCAGCTGTGATGGAGAGCAGAGGGCTGTGCCAGTTGCTGGCTCAGGGATGGGATGGGGGAGTGGGGTGGTGTGGCACTACCTGCCAGGGTGGGATGTGTGGAGTCCACTGAACACCACAGAATTACATTTACAGTATGTGTTGAACTATGGGACAGATCAGGGTTAGCGAGGGGGTCCATGAGACACCAGGGAATTATATTTATTTATTGAAGTATTGGTAGATCAGAGTTAGGAGGGGTTCACTAAACACAAGAGAATTACATTTATTTATAGCTGGAATCTCGGGAGTTAAAGGCCATCTTGCAATGTGGAAGGCTGTATTTTTCTGGTCGGTCCGAGACCTAGTATTTCTGGCCCATTGATCTTTTGACATTGTTTTGTTTGGAAGCGCTCATATGCTATAGTGAGTGCCTCCATTTGGTGCCTGTGGCAGGTTTTGCAGTCATGGGCAGCTTTTCTGGGGATGTTGGTGGAGCAGAGGGGCTCTTTTGTAGCCCATTGTGTTTTTTGGCAAGCAAACACCGTCACTAATGGAAGCCTGTCTGTAACAGACATTGGAGGAAATCATGGAGCCTGTTATTTGGAAGGGAATTTACATCTGGGAGAGTTAACCTACATGATCTAGGACTGAGGACTGTTGGAGATCATGAACGCTGGCAGCTTCTTATTGTTTTCTATCATAAGAACTTGTTGGAAACCTTGTATTTTTTGCATCAGTGAAGGACTTTGGACTTTGGTGCTTGAGCTGCTGGTGTGGGGTGGTGGGCTTTGTGCGGCCTTGGGTGCTTGGGGCATTTACTGCTGGAGCCTTTGCTGGAGGGCATGGGCTTCAGTGGTGAAGGGGGTTTGGTCCTGTGGTTTTGGAGGACTATCCCCTGAGTTATCAGAGGACCTCTTCAGCTCTGCCTCGCCAGTGGGCTTTAGTCTGCACCATAACTGACTCTGCTTGTTGTTTGAGGTGGTTGTGGAAGTGGTTGATCCCAGGGAGCTATCCGGGTGGCTGGGCATGGGTCTGGTTGCCTCTCTGGTAGGGTACCGGGGTACTGTGGCTGGAGAGTAGTTGGATCTCGGTTACATAGGGTGTTCCTCAATTGGAGCTGGTGGGTTCCTTTAGGGGCCCAATTATCCAGATGGGGCTGCCCTGCCCTGCCACGGCCACTTGGTAAGGCTTTATTCTGGGTGACTTCTTCATGGATTGAGCTTCTATGCATTTCAGACTGTGCATGAAGAACTGCTCCTGAGTGTCAGTGGTTTGCTTGCTTCATCTCAGCTTTTGGATTTTTGATTGGAGGTTGTGAGAGAGCCTCCTTTAAGTGTTCTCATACAAAATGCTGTTGATCGGAGGACTGCCAGAGTAAAACTCTAGTGCTTTCCATTGAACATTCCGTTATTTACTTGCTGGGGGTGAGAGCCTCAGTATAGCAGATCAGCAGCTGGACTAATGACTGAACTTGTCTCCTCATTTACATTTGTTGTCTTCTTGATCTGAGGGGAATTTTATTGTATTTATTTGAGGGATTATTTTTATGTTGGGCTTGGGGTACGTGGGAGTTTTGTTTATTTTATAGTTTGTTTAAGTGGGTGGTGTGGGGTTTTATTAAGTAATTTTAGTGGTATGGGTTTTTTTTGTTTTATTTATTTTGTTTTGGTAATTAGTTAAGTTAGAGTCGTTCGTTAACGTGACTGCCAGAATGTGTTGGAGGCCTGCCCCCACGGTCATGTGCTATTCACTCTCTGCCCTTCTTGCCCTCCACACTCTCTGTTCCTTTTTTCCTCCCCCATTGCAGGTTACAACATACCAGTGCTGTAGGGCACTGGTATTGCTTGCAAGGGGAGGAGGGGGACTGGGGGGGTGAACAGTGGAGGGTGAATGAGCAGAGCCATCACATCGGGGTTGTGAGATCCAGGAGATGCCCTGGGGTGAAATGGAACCAAGAACATGGTTTGCCATGTTTGGTTTCCATACCCAAGGGCACTACCAATATTGGTGGGCAGGTGGTTCGGGCAGGTCTGGAGGTTCATCCATCTCGGATGGTGTTATGCAATGCCAGGTCCATTAAAAAGAAGACTGCAATTATTGCAGATCTTGTAGGAACCGTGGATCTGGCTTGCATCATCAAGACCTGGCTGGATGAGAACTCTGGTCCCATCTTGGAGGCTCTAACTCCAGCTGGGTACTCGGTGATCCACCGCCAGAGATTGGATTTGGGGGAGTCTGTTTCAAGATCAAACTTAACCTTGTGAGTGTACCAGTTGAGGAGACTGAGTCATTTGAGTGTACCATGGTAGCAGGTGTAGGCTGTAGGATTGTTCTGATGTACCATCCACCTGGAGATGAGAAGTGCTTTCTTCAGGAAGTGGCACACTTTGTCATCGACATGGCATTTGAGTCACCTAGACTGGTTCTGGTTGTGTTCAACAACTGGGTCAATGACAAACTCTCACCGTTTGGACAACACTTGCTCCAGTTACTGTCATCTCTGGGCCTTACACAGATAGTTACCACTGCTACCCATAAACATGGTCACTCCCTTGACTTAGTCTTCCTCCTGGGGATCGAGGCCTCTGACCTGGGGGTGGAACCAGTTGGAAGAGTCTGACCACTACACTGTGGGGTTTACTTTTAGTGCCCCCTTCGTAGGCCTACCCCTGTGTAGATGGTCAGGTACTGCCCTTTATGAGATATACTGGCTGTGGTACTTGACATTTCATCTCTTCCAGTAGCAAACAGTAACCCAGAGGCCCTCGTAGTAGCCTATAATACAGCTATATCAGTGACCCTGGATGTCATTGCTCTGGTCCGTGTTCATCCTGTCTCCCTTCGCCCTTGGTCCCCATGGTTTGATGGACCTTGAAGGAGATGCGCTGACTAGGATGAAGGTTAGAGCATTGCTGGCAGAGATCTTCCCTTGATGCTGACCACCTTAAACTGATGGAGCATTATCAAGCCTATCTATCTGCAATCACTCATAAGAAGGAAGAATTCCTGACAAGGGAGATTGCCGTTGCTCAGAATTGACCAGCTCAGCTTTTTTGCACTGTGGACAGACTGTGCAACCCAGCCTGCCTACAAGTGCGAAAAGCTTTTTCGCAAGCTGAATGTGATGATCTTGCTCGATTCTTTGCAAATAAGGTGGCCAACATCAGGTTGGCACTCCATCCAGCACACTCTAAGGGTGTTGCTGTGGACCAGCCTGTGGCTGCTGCTCCTCAGCTATCCTGGAGTACCTTTGACTGACCAGAATTCATGGATGTCACATGGATTGTCCAGAGTATGCACCCTATGTGCTGTAGTTTGGATCCTGGACCAAATTCCATGATTTTGGGTTGTACTGATTTCATCAGTCCAGTCCTAGCATGGATAGTTGGGTGCTCCTTGGAAACAGTTGAGTTTCTGAGCTCCCTGAAGAAGTTGGTGGTAACACCTCTCTTGAAGGAAGCTTCTTTGGACCCCAACTGCCATGCGAACTACAGACCAATCTCAAATCTTCCCCTTTTAGGGAAGATGATTGAGAAAGTATTGGCCATACAGCTGGAGAACCATTTCACCATCCCTGACATCTATGAACCCCTCCAGTCTGGTTTTCGAAAGAGGCATAGTACTGAGACAGCACTGGTTTGGGTACTCAGTGATTTCCCGATGATTAGAGATTGGAAGAGTCGTTCCATCTTGGTTCTCCTAGATCTCTCATCAGCATTTGACACTGTGGGGTATTGCTTAACAGTCTGAGGTTCACCTGTGGATTATCTGGTGTAGTCCTCAAGTGGTTTACATCTTACCTCACTGGGAGAACACAGAGAGTGGTATCTGGGGTTCATTCTCAGACCCAGTTTCTCTGTCTTGTGGGAGTCCCTCAGGGTTCAGTATTGTCCCCCATGTTGTTTGCAGTGTACATGCTGCCCCTTGGAGACATTGTAAGAAGGTATGGGCTGAGGTTTCACTGCTATGCGGATGATACCCAGCACTACCTTTCTCTTGCACCTGACCAGGATGAAGCTCTCTCAGTCTTTAACAACTGCCTCACAGAAATCCAGGTGTGGATGGATTCAAGTTGGCTGCAGTCGAACTTGGATAAGACTGAGATGCTGGTTGTGGATCTGGCATGCCAGATAGGGGGTTTGGGGGTTGGTTTGTCCTCGGGGTTATACCTTGGGGGCCTATCACTCCTGGCCTCTGAACAGGTGTGGAACCTGGGGGTAATTTTTGATGAAGGACTTACTCTGCATTTGCAGGTGTCTGCCGTCATCAAATCCTATTTTTATCATCTGAGGAATATTACCAGGATTAAGCACCTTGTTCTGTCAGGCAATCTTCCTATGCTGATCCATGTCTTTGTGTCCTCGCACTTGGACTATTGCAATTCCCTTTACCTAGAGCTACCTGGGATGGAAATCCACCACCTGCAACTGGTGAAGAATGCAGCGGCCCGGCTTTTGACCGGAACTTCTCGGTCCAGTCATATTTCACCTGTGCTGCGCAGACTGCACTGGCTTCCAGTAAAGTGGCAGATCACCTTTAAAGTCAGTCTTCTGACTTTCAAAGCCCTACATGGACTTGGTACAGACTACTTGAAAGAGCTCCTGGTTCCCTTACCTCCCTGGGCATTCACTCCGCTCAGCCGACGAGGGGTTGCTAGAGATCTTGAGGGTGTGTTTAAAATCTTCAGGGACCTGAACATTTATGTTTGTGACCCCTACCCTCTGGAATTCTCTACCCTGTCGGTTACAGGAGTGTGCTACCTTGGAGGGTTTTAAACAGGCCTTGAAAACTTATTTGAGGATGCAAGCTTTTGGTAGCTAATTTCCTTTTGACTATATTAGTTGTTTTATTGCTGTTTTATATGTTTAGGACACTGAGCTGAATGATGTATTTTAAATTTTGTTCAACGCCTTGGAATGTGAAAGGCGCCATAAAAATAAAATGTATTATTATTATTATTATTACTATCATTATTATTATTTCTTGAACTACGGGTAAATCAGCTTTAGGAAGGGGGTCCACTAGACACCAGGGAATTACATTTATTTCTTAAACTATTGGCAGTCCAGACTAGTGAATGGGGTCCACTTGACTCTAAGGAGTTACTTTTATTTCTTGAACTACAGGCAGCTCAAGAATGGGGGGTGGGAACACTGTCCACCAGGGATGGGGTTTCATTTTACATTTCAGGGAATTGGGAGGGGGGACCACCGTTCACCAGGAATGGAGTTTCATTTTATATTACAAGGGATTGAGAGGGGGTACCACTGGCCACCAGAGATGGAGTTTCATTTTACATTGCAAGGGATTGGGAAGGGGGACCATGGCCCAGGAGAATTTGGTGTTGCGCTGCATGCAGATTAGCCCATAATAGGCATGCAGATGGCCATTAGTGCCATGCATGCCCAATGGGCTCATTTGCATGCCTGGACTGAATATTGCCCATGGTAGCCGTGGTGCTAACCAGTGTGTGTGTGTGCTGCGTATGATCCTATGGGCAGTCTTCAGCCCAGCCCTCTGGCAGCGTGGTGCAAAGTGGGATGACTGAACACTTTGTGCCATACTGTCATGGCCTGATATTCAGACAGATAGCGCAATCTGGTTGGATCACGCTACCTGTTTCACCATTGTCACAGAGCCTACTGGCCTTATTTTTTGCACTACACACCTGTTTGTGCCATGCGGCCAGCTGACTCTGAATATGGAGCCCCTGATTTTTAACAAGCAATAACTCCATGAATATTTTCAGTTAAGACACAGTCTATATATCATATTAAAGGTCAGTATGAGTACTACAAAACTAACATAATATACCCCAAAATATTTATGAACCATATAAAAACCCTACAAAAATGAATATTCTCATAGGATAACATTGTACCTTTCATTTGCGTACAATGCACATATGCTGCCACAGAAGCACAGGGCCCTTTGGGCCCTGCATTTCTGTACCCATTCAGCACCTGCATGACTGAGGATACCATTGAACTATCTCATAAAGTAAGGAAATCCTTCGCACAAGACTTTGTCAAAGCACCATTTAGGGTTTAGCCTAAAGTGACAAAAGCAGGGAAATGGGGAATTAGGTTTCAACCCTAACACCCCACCCACATCCCTGAAATAAATCAGGGGAGGAGTCTTCTTTGGCATTGTCATCCCTAAAACTCACCCCATTGCAGTAGAAAGAAAGCTCAGATGTGACTGACACAGGTGTATAAATTTCAGGAGTGTATAGAATGAGTGAGCTGTAGGGTTGACAACTCCAATGAAGACTCCACCCCTGATTTGCTTCAGGGGTGGGAGCAGAGTTTTAGGGCTGGAAACTCTAAACCACATTTCCCTACTTTTGCCACTTTAGGCTGAACCCTAAATGCTGCATTAACAAAGTTCTTTGAAAGGAATGTAATATCTATCTATCTATCATATATATATATATATAGAGATATAGAGGCAAAATTTATGCATCTTAGGGGTTGTTCACTAGCACAGTGAGTTAGGTTGAAAACTTGACCCCGCTTACCCTCAAATCAGCACTGGGTGTGCACTGTCGTTAGCCCTCAACTCTCACCCCATCGCTACGTGTAAAACAGCAGAAGTACAGGAGAATGGGTGAGAGTTAGGACCAATGACCTCAATGCACACCCTAATGCCGTTGGGGTGGGTTGGGGTCCAAGGGGTTTTCAACCCTAACACCAAATTTCCTCACTTTTGTCACTGTGGAACAACCCTAACTAAAGCATTAAATGGAGTTTTTCACCTCTAATTTCCCTTCTTTTTTAGAATGATAATGAGAAATAGTGAATGTAATGTGGCGGCGGAAGCGCGGGGCCCTAATGATGTCTTGTGGCATAGTAACAGGAACAGTAATGCAAACAGAAGCACTAACAGTGCCACACATGGTAATGCAAGTGCGAATGAGACCGGAAAGGGTAACACACACGGTGGGACGGAACGGTTCCCATCGGATGTGTTGTCACATAGTAACATGGTGCCTGCAAACAGAAATGTCAATGGGCATGGTGACGCAAAGTGAAACAGAAAGAGAAACAGTACTGTAGACACAAATGGCAAAAATAACAGAAACACAAGCTCAATGAAAATGCAAAGGATAAGTCTATGGTGGCGTGACGCCAACGGTGAGTGAAACGGTATGGAACCGCAAGCTGAAAGGGCAATGGTAACAGTAATGTAAGCACACAGGCTGGTTTTCCCCAAAACTCAGGTATAGAGAAAGACAGTGAGCAAAGAATATATGCATAATAATGGGTATCACAGAAAATGAGGACTTGGAATACTAAATAGGTTATATCTCAGGAACCATACGACGTAGAAAAAAAATTTAAAAGTCATATGATTTACGACTGTCCTGGATAGTTTTGTACTTAGCTGCTGTTAGGGGGCTAAGTGTTTTTCTGACAAAAAGTCAGTATCTCTCGCCGTTTCCGAGATACGGGCCCTGAAAGGTGCGGCGAACGCCGTAATGTTATCCTATGGGGGAAAAAAGAGAAATTCGAAGCACCATAACTTTGCCTCCCTGTAATATTTTTTCACTAAACCACTCAAAGGCGCATCTGTGGGCTGTTGGCTGTCTTCCTTTCAAATTTCAGGAAAAAAGACCAAACCGTTATTTTGCAGCAGGGTGCCTATGATTCCTGTAATGCGTCGGGCCGTAATGTTATCCTATGGAAAAATGTCAACTTTGGAGTGCTGTAACTTTGCCGCCATGTAATATTTTTTCAACACAACACTGAAAGGCACATCTGTGAGATGTCAGCTGCTTTCCCTCCAAATTTCAGCCCAAAACTCCCAACCGTTCTTTTGCAGTGCAGTGCCAAAGAATTGCTGTCATTTTCCCACAGACTAGAAAACTACTGTCGCAATTTGCGAAAGTTTTCTCAAAAATTTGCGACACTTTCATGACCACGAAAGTATTTTGCGAAAGTACTTTTTCCAGAAATTTGAAAAACATATTTCTGGAGTGTTTTACCCCAAAATAAAGACATGGCTAGCATCCTCAGGGTCCGACTAGGTGAATACAAAAATAATTAGGTTGCTAGAGGGTCCCAAATTTAAATGCTAAGCATTTTTCTGATCACTAACTGAAAACAAAATGGTGGATTTGTGAAAGTAACAGGGCCATTTGCAAAAGTAAAAATGCATTTGCAACACTGTTAAACTTTTTGTTTACTTTTCCCATTGACTTATAATGGGAAATTATTTTTTGAATAACTTTTGAACTGTTTAATATTTTTTCAACAAATCTTTGAAAGGCACATCAGGGACCTTGGCCGCACATTCCCTGAAGATTTCGGGCGAGTCGCCATATTCCAGCATCGTAGAACTCAGGAAAGCGTGCCGCTTTACGCAGCTCATGTTATCACTCCACAGCCATATAACCATGTAAAACTTGGCAGACGCTTATGGTCTTGATCATGAATTCCCTGAACGGTTAAAATTATTAGGTGCAATTTGCTTAATGGCTCCTCAGCTCCCCACCTGTGGTAGCACTACCGTATACCATAATATATGTATATATTATAGAGGCACGGTAGTGCCACTATAGTTAGGGTTGAGGAGCCATTTCTATGTTAAACCCTAAAACTTTGCACCTTAATAACTTTGCAACCGTTTGACGGATCTGTCTGAAATTTGGAACACACGATCAAGAACCATAGGCCTTGGGATTTGCCAAGTTTCGTACTGGTAGGATATATGGCTGCAGAGTTATTAAGCATGATCTGTGCACACGTTTACACTTTTTCTGGAATTCTACGGTCACACCTACAGGTCGTACAGTTTGCGCGACCGGCCCGAAATCTTCAGGGAATGTGCTGAGATGTGTAAAGTATATGAGAATGGAGTGAGAATTGGGGTTGACAACCCCAAGGCACACCCAATGCCTGATTAGTGAAGATGCAGGAGAAGTCAGACTGTAATGTTTATTCCTGTTGCTGCCTGCAGGGTGAAGTTGGGGTGTTAGGATTGGGAACCCTTACACCACATGTCCCTACTTTTGCTGTTTTAACCCTAACTAGTGCATTAATATTTTTTTTTCCAAATAATTTCTTTACTTTTTGAGAGAGTATAATCATATCCTCATTTGGCTGTGGGAGTGCAGGGCCCTCTGAGCCCTGCATTTCCATCCCTGCATGATGCATACATCTATGTTTGTGTGGAAGGGACCTACACTTTCATTTCACTCAAAACACCAATTTCTTTCCTTCACTGTATGGCTTGATAAAGTGCCAATGGTATCATATGGGAATTTGCATTTTTTAATTTTTGTTTTTTTATATGGCCCTAATTTATTTTGTGGGGAATTATGTGTTATTCTTGTAGTACTCTTTAATACCTTTGTTTTGATATGTAGATTGTTCCTTAAGTCCAAATATTATGGGAGTTATGGCTTGCTGAAGTTCGTTGTGTCGGGGTTGAAAAAGATAAATCCAAAATATTTTTTCATATGAAAGGATCCTTTTTCATACAGTCATATGAACAAAGTGAAGTGAGTCACAAAAAAGGAATTTAAAATAAAAAAAACATTTTGGGGTCATTGTTCCAAGAATTAAGTGCACAATCCACCTTTTAGCATCTCAAGGACCAAGATACATGTGTTGGTGTATTTCTAGGATGTCCTTTTTATGGGCTTTGAAAATCTTTTTTTTTTTTAATGGAAACAAGATGGTGGCCATATGAGAAAAGGATTTTTTTCCTTACGACAAAGTATTATTCCCATACGAGAAAGGATCCTTTTTTGTATAGACCAAATTATGTTTTAATTTCAAGCAGCTATCCAAAAGACCATAATTTTAAAATGTAATAACTTTGTAACAGATTAAAATTTTTCACCAAAGCAGCAAAAGACACCACTGTGGCCCAAGTTCTTTCTACCCTGAAAATTTCAGATCACAGTTTCCAAACTGTCTGGATGCGAGGGGATGACAATAAATATAAAAATACTGATTCTTTTCACTTTTTCACCATCTGTTTTTGGAATCCACACATCCAAGTGGAATGAAACTAGGCACATCAAGAGATCTGTCCCACAAAACCGAGCATGCAAAATTTTGCGTATATTCTTTGAACAGTTGCGAGGCTATTAATGGGCAAAGTTCAACATAAAACCCCCTGCTCAACTTTATAATGGCACTGCCATGCCACTGTAATATGTATGGACTTTCATGGGCTTCATCTCTAGTCGGAATTAATGAAAACATGAATTTCTCACAAGGTGAGTATATGCCTCCCAATGGTAGGGCTTTCTTCAGAGCCATGGAGGCTCAGCTGGGTCCACCAGTGTTGCCTGTTCTTTAAGTGGGACAGGCCAGGTAATGAAGAGAAGAGAGAAGCTGCTAAACAATTTATGCTCCATGCCACTGATGAAAGGAGTGCCCCAATACTCAAAGTGAACAAATAGGACTGCCTCCAACACCACCAATGCAACTGCACTACAGTATCAACAAACCTGAAAACTAAAAGTAATGCAGTGTTTAAGTCAGAGAACTGTTTGGAATCAGTAGCTTTGCAGAGTGCCTGTATAAACAACATGGACATCACCATAGTGATGACCCTTGACATTAGACTAGAGTTTTTTAACACTAATATTATCAATTTATATTTAAATTATCATTTATATAGTCCTGAGGTTTTTGTAATTTCTTGGGCCTTTTATTTAGCTTGAGAATACAGCTGGGTGGCATGTCCAGCTAGGTTTTACACATCACACAGTGTGCACTGATGTTTTTTTAGACAACTTTACTGGTAATTCTTGTCTTTAATGCACACATTGTAATTTCATGAGCCCTATAACTATCTTAGTTTGTCTTTAAGCTGGGTGGGGGTTGCCTTTCAGTAATCACATCCTTATACTGACTGTGACACTCATGGCTTGATTTGGGAGTTATCTGCTTCAGCAGTGTTATCTTATGTCAATTAAATTTATGTGCAGTAGGATTCTTTGCATGTGTTGCACCAAGCACATCTGAACTAAGGTTCATTCGGACTGAGGGCAGTATTGTACTGTTAAACTTCTCTGACATCATCTTCTGTTTTTTTTTAAATGAGTATTTTAAACCAATGGGGATTTTTTTCTGTTTTTCTCTGCATTATCTAGCTGTTATAAGTATTGTATTTTCTAAACAACTGCCATGAGCTTCTGAAGAAGGACTGGTTGGTCCGAAAGCTAGAGCACTTTGTTCTTGTTACATCTATGTTGGTCCATTAAAAGGTATCAAATCATTTGCTTCTGGATCTATCCTTGACATTAGAGTCAGTCAACTGTAGTCTAGTGGGCACACAGAAATTCCTGAAGAACTCTATGAGCCAGAGTAGCAGAGTGCTTGGTACCCTTTTATCACCAATCTAAGGGCCAGACCTGTGAATGACAACCAAGTCAGTAAAAGTAAAGATATAATGTCTGTGCTCTGTGCTGAACCCTTCCCACCAGCCTGGAGGGGTTTCAGGCAGTTCTGCGCAGGCATTTGAAGGACTCAGATATGCTAAGGAAAAAGATCTGAGGCCCTAGCTGGGGTCAAAGCCCAAAGTGACTGCTGTGTTATTTAAAGCTGCAGAAGTTCAATCCTGGCTAAATAGCTGCTGTGTGCCTACAGAGTAAGAAGTGCTGCAGTAAGAATCCAGAGACTGCTGCTGGAAATCAGAGGCATGAGATCAGCCCCTGCCTCTGTTTACTGTGACTGAGGGAATGGTGAGGTCAGAAGCTCAGGTTTCGGAGACCTGGTACCTGCGATTGTGTATGCCCAAGGGTGAGGCAGGAAGCACCTCTGTCCAGCCCTCATTTAAAACTTGATCACTGCCATTTTCATTGTGAGAGCTGAGCCAGATGTCTCTCCTGAGAGGCAAGAGCAACCACATACAAGGCAAGGCCTGCTGCTGTTCTACCCATTTGCTGCCTGCTGAGAACCATCACTGCTAGTCAGCACCTGAGGCCTGCTGCTGAGGACCGATCCAGTGATTCTGCATCAGACCAAGCAGCATTGATCCTCAGATGTGTGAGTACTAGCCTAGCCAGCTAGAGTTATAACAAAACATTTTTTCTGTTGGATTACAATTGCCATTTGGATTACAACTTTTCCTGTTCAGAATACAAATTTGCTTTGTTTAATCAGACACAATGAGTTCCTGTCAGCACTCACAGCACAGTTATGAAAATAGGCACGTGGACTCACATCAACGTGTTTTTCTTAGATGCTAAAACATTAGCTAGTGCAGTTGTACGTCATGTACATGCACAAGTACATCTCACCAACCCTGTCCCATGTAACCCTAAAGGGAACTGAATTGTAGGAAGACAGGCATGTGAATATTTCACTGTGAACTAGGCAATTGAGCCAATTTCAATACCAACAATTATGTGATGTATTGTAGTCACTGTGGGGAACTACACACTGTATGAAATAAAAGAGATGCTACTGAGGCAAGATGTGAATCCATGTGCCTTTTTTCTTAACTGTGCTGCAAGTGCTAATAGAACTGTGTGTCTGATGATTGGCTAAGTCTCTTATTGTGGTATATGGACTACAGAAGTCCATTGACCAGAGTAACAATCACATTTTAAGTTCAACTTGCTTTATTTGATATCGCTAGCAAAAAGTCAGTTCATGGGTTTATTTGTTATATGCTTACTTAACATCCAAGAGCACCAATGCAAGATCAAAAGCACCACAACAACAGGCCTGCAACTGTAAGTTAGCCTGCATACTGTACCTTGCAACTGATAGAAACTGCAGTAAATATTTCTTTAGAGTCAAGTTCTGGATAGAATTGTTACTACCATGGGAGATAGCTACTGTGGAGAGTTGGGGGCCTAACAGTACAGTTTGCTGACAGGATCCCATGTGTGGGTGCCGAGGAGGGCTAGTATCACATCTTTGGGGCCTGCACAGAAAACCTCTTAATTGCTTGCAAGGTTGTTTGTGCTGCCAGACCAACTAATGATTGCATTAACTGATCACTGCTGAATCCCCTATTTCCTCCACAGGACCCGTTTTCTAAATCTGATATGCTTGGAAGTGATCATTTTCAATTAAATTAAGCAATGGAATCATCAGGCGCTGCTGAGTTAAATTAATAAAGTCCTGTTTTTATTTTTGCAAAAGTTTGCTCGAGCATGTTATAAGAGATTGCTATTTAATGGTACAAAAGTGAGTTTGGCAAAAAGTGAAGTCTAGGTACTGGTTGGTCTCAGAGTGGTGTCCTGTATCCTACGAGGAGGTGGGCTGGTACTGCATCCCGGGGGCAGTATAGTACATTTGACTAGGTCCACTATTCTTTCTCTGAGCGGAGGCACCACACTATTTACCCACCTCTTTCTAAATGAAACCGCCCAGTTGAGGAGTTTAATAAGCGCAGACCCTGAGGGGGTGGGGGATAGCCTGGGCTCAATCAAAATGGCTGTCAAGTCTCTAACTACTAGTTCCCAGAACTAACATCTGTCAAACTCCACTTTTCCCCAGCTATCCAAAGCCAGATTCAAAGCCCTTACTGACAACTGGAAGATGTTCATTACCAATAGGTGCCTTTATTTTTTTGATCCACACACTAGTTATCCTGAACAGCTTCAATGAATTTTGTTTCTCGGCCACAGCCCTAAATAGCTCAGCTTCACCATGGTGGCCTCCTTTCCAGTTGAGCTGGTGGAGGCAGTCACACATTTTGTGCAGAGCATAGATGAGCTAAAAGTGACTTCAATGACAAACACTAAGGCAATTGGTGATCTTGACCAATGGCTCACAGTGGCAGACAAAAGGATCCTTGCCAATGAAGAACATCAACAAAATGCTTCATGCACAACTTAGGGAACAGAAGAAAAACATCCACCAGCTCCAAGAAAAGGTGGATGATTTGGAAAATTGAGGTGGGTGCAACAACTGTGCTTTTTTGAGTTCTTTGAGAAATCATACAAGGAGAAATAAAGCACCCATAGCAAGAAAGCACAAAAAGACTCACAATTTTAGAGAGTCTTACATTTACATTTTAATACTAGAAGTGAAAATAACAGAACATGTGCTAGCCAACTGGCCATTGTAAAATACAGTACATATTAACTTTTCCCTAGGCATGCTGCCAGGCTTCTTCTGTGTGATCTAAAGCATACCTGGATAAAGTGCCTCTTTTAAACTAAAAGGGGGAGGTGCTACCCCACTCTCCCTCCAATACATTTGCAAATACAATCATATGGTATATTTAAAAAGTTTTTTGTGCAAACATGTATTGATTAAAAATGTGTGTCTTGAGCCGGATGTAAACCACCATATGATTTTATTTTATTACTGGGTATATTCTCATTTCTATTTTTATTTCTATTATCAGTTTTACTATGGAATCCTTTATTCCCAAATATGTTTAACCCATTAATCTACTGGTGGTCTACTATAGCTCAGGCCCCCAATTTATTCTAATAGCCTGCTCTAAAATCATACAGCTCCACTTTATTCCACTCACAGACCTAATTAAAGATTTGGTGTAGCACCATAAATCAAGTTAAATAAATACAGTATACACACACAGAAATGTGATGGCAGAGAAAGGCCCCACGGCCCATCTAGTCTGCCCAACACCCTACCTCTCCCCTTCTGTTATGCTTCCACCCTCTTTTCCCAACACCTTAAATCTCTTCCAAGCCCTCTTGAACCCTTCCACCGTTTCAGCTGCCACTACCTCCTCTGGCAGCTTGGTCCAGGCCTCCACCACCCTCTCCTTGAAAAACTACTCCCTGACATTTCCTCTGCATTGCCCACCTTCCAGTTTGAGGCTATATCCCCTCATGTTCGCTTCCTTCTTCAATTTGAACAAGCCATCACCTGCCACCTTATTTATTCTCTTCAGATACTTAAAGGTCTCAATCATGTCCCCCCTCTCCCTCCTAGTCTCCAGAAGGTACAAATTCAGCCCTCTCAATCTTCTCTCATAGGGTACATCCTGCATCCCTCGTACCATTTTGGTTGCCCTTCTCTGTACCCTCTCCATCAACTCAACACCTCTTCGTAAGTGAGGCCTCTAGAACTGCACCCTATACTCCAGATGCTCCCTGACCATGGTTCTGTATAATGGCATTAGCATCTCCCTCTTCCTGCTATTAAAACCCCTCACAATGCAGGCCAACATGCCATTTGGCTTTCCCACCGCCCTGCTACACTGGCTGCCCACCTTGAGGTCACATGATGCAATAATCCCTGGGTCTCTTTCTGTTTCTTTCTCCTTAATCATCACCCCCCCAAGGGAGTAAGTTTCCCTCCTATTCCTCCTTTCCAGGTGCATCAGCGAGCACTTTTGTGCATTAAATTTAAATTTCCAGGTGTCAGACCATCTCTCCAGCCTCTCCAGGTCCCACCTCATGGCTTGCACCCCACTAGGTGAATCCATACTATTGTAGACCTTTGTATCATCTGCAAACAGGCACACCCATCCCTCCAGACCCTCCGCTAGGTCACTAACATAGATGTTAAAGAGCACTGGTCCTAGCACTGATCCCTGTGACACTCCACTGGTCACTGCCTGTTCCCTTGAATGTGTCCCATATACCACCACCGTCTGACTCCTTTCCTTCAATCAGTTTTACACCCACCTGGTGATCCTGTGGTCTACCCCTAGTCTGTCCAGCTTATGCACCATTCCACCATTTGGAACAGTGTCGAAGGACTTATTGAAATCCAGATAGGCCAAGTCTACCTCTCCTCCCTGGTCCACTATCTGTGTCACCCCATCGAGAAACTCTATCAGGTTAGTCTGACAGAATCTTCCCTTGGTGAAGCCATGCTGCCTGTCATCCTGTATGCCATTTATCTCCAAGTATTCTATCAACCTGATCTTAAGTAGTGTTTCCATTACCTTCCCCACCACCGAAGTAAGACTAATGGGATGGTTGTTTTTGACCTCGTCCTTCTGCCACACCCCTTGTGTAGTGCAACCACCTCTGACCTCTTCCAGTCCATTGGCACCACTCTGTGACCAAGGACAAGTTAAACAGCCTCGCCAGATGCAGCACCAGTTCATCCTTCACCTCCTTGAGAACCCTTGGGTGTATTCCATCAGGCCCCATTGCCTTGTCCTCCTTAAGTCTACCAAGCTCTTCCCTTACTCCTTCAGCTGTGAATTTTGCCACACTCATCTGCCTGTGGCTGTCACCCTCCCCACCCCATCCTATATGTACATTTTCACAAATATTCATATCAACACTTAAACTTCCTGAGAAATGCAGCCAGATCTATTTTATAGTTTATGTTATCATTTAGGCCCCCTGGGTCACATGCTCTAAATTTATATATCCAAAAACTCTCACTCATTCCAATTAGTTTTTTGATATCACCTCCCCTCGGTCCAACTTTGTCTTGTTCTATGCCTGTGAACGTGATGCTATGGGGCGTACCTGGAGAACCCTGTACATGTTTCACTATGGCAGTTTGTATCCCCCTCTCCAAAGCCCTAACATTCACCAATCCTTGCTTTAAATTGGTGTGTTGTGCTGCCTATATAGAAGGCTCCACAACTGCACACTAACTGGTATGCTATTGCTTCACTACTGCAGTTGATAAAATACATAACCTGTATATGTTTCTGCTTCCTGGAATGTGCAATAGTTTTACAAGTCTCAATGTAATTACAGTAGGTGCACTTACCACGTCTAAAGTTACCCACTGGGGGGGAGTGAAGACTGCTATGCAGTGGTTCTGTGCCTGGTAATGAAATCCTGACCACTAAATCTTTGATTGTTTTGCATCTCCTAAACACTACATTTGGGCCTTTTGTATAAACCTGTTGCAGTTTAGGTTCCAATTCCAATAGGAGCTAATTATTTGTAATAATCTGTCTCACCTGATTGGCTCCTTTTGAGTAGGTGGTAACAAAGGGGCATAACCGTTGAAATGCATTTTCTCTTTCCACATAATCAAGGTCTACCTCCTATCCATGGCTTGTACTGTATTAACAGCCGTGATTATACTCCTTGAATCTTCTGATCTGTGCCATACTCTTTTCCTCAGATTCCCTTTCTCCTGTACAAGTCCTCAAAGTTCTTATTAGTTAACCTTTAGGAATGTTACATTTTACCTGAAAGGGGTGAGAGCTTTCAAATCTTAGTAGGCTGTTATGATCCCTGGGATTGCTATTTAATGGTACAAAAGTGAGTTTGGTGAAAAGTGAAGTCTGGGCACTGGTTGGTCTCAGAGTGGTGTCCTGTATCCTATGAGGAGGTGGGCTGGTACTGCATCCCAGGGGGCAGTATAGTACATTTGACTAGATCCACTATTCTGAGTGGAGACACTACACTGTTTACCCACCTCTTTCTAAACCAGACCACCCAGTTGAGGAGTTTAATGAGCCCAGGCCCTGGGGGGGGCGGGGCATAGCCTGAGCTTGATCAAGATGGCTGCCATGTCTCTAACTGCTGCTTCCCAGAACTAACATCTGTCAAAATCCACTAGTCCCCAGATGTCCAAAGCTACTATAGATTCAAAGCCCTTACTGACAACTGGGAGATGTTCATTACCAATAGGTGCCTTTATTTTTTTGATCCACACACTAGTTGTGCTGCACAGCCTCAATGAAAATTTTCCTCAGCTACAGCCCTGATTAGCTCAGCTCAATCATGGTGGCTTACCTTCCAGTTGAGCTGGTGGAGGCAGTGTTCACACATTTGCTACGGGGCATAGATGAGCTAAAAGTGACTTCAGTGACAAACACTAAGGCAATTGGTGATCTTGACCAATGGCTCACAGTGGCAGACAAAAGGAGCCTTGTCAATGAAAAACATCAACAAAATGCTTCATGTACAACTTAGGGAACAGGAAAAAAAACATCCACCAGCTCCAAGAAAAGTTGGATAATTTAGAAAATTGAGGTGGGTTCAACAACTTGTGCTTTGTTAGGTTCTTTGACAAAGTAGAATACTTCCACTGTCACATTCTGCTGGCAGTGCTCAAGCTCCCTGGAGATCCATTTTTATATTGAATGGACCCACCGTTTGTTATCCCTTATGTTAAAAAAAGAGGAAAGGCCCCATCCAATACTAGCCAGATTTCTTTACTGTCAAGTAAAGGAGGATATCCTTCACTTAGCTAGGAAAATAGGTCCCCTGGAGTGGCAGGGACACCCTTTTATGATTTTCCAAGCTTTCTCCAGAGATCTCACTCAGTAGAGCCAGGCATTCACAGATGCAGGGCATAAGCGCCACCAGCTAGGTATTCCATTTACATTATGATACCCACCAACTCTGCGCATTGTGCATGATGGGGTCCTTGTCTTTTTTTATTCTCCTGATGCTACCTTGGACTACCTTTCCAGATGCTTCCCTTCTCAGCCCAGAGGACCTCCTCACCAACCACAACCACTGTCAGGGCCATATTGGACAGTGAAGAATGCCACAGCAATGGACACCACCCCAGCTCTTCAAGCACCATCCCCTGCCTCTCAAACAAAAGGCCAAGAAGAAAACTAATGGTTACTTCCATCCAAAGCCATGTTGCACAACAGGAACAGAAACTGTGCTCACAAGAACCGTTATGCAAAGGCAGTCTGCTCACATAGCAATAGTGACAGTGGGAGTAAAGAATCTGGTGAGGAGGAATCTTGTCACAATGCTCTGCTTGCTACAAATCTGCATGTTCTACTGTTGACTGAGCAAACACAAAACGTCTGCTGAATTCAAACCCAAACCCAAGAAAGATCCACTGCCTCCTCTGCTTGGGATGCTGCACAGAGCCACTGACCAACTGCCTGTAATGGTGGCTTCTCTGCAAGAAAATCAAGGGAGTTCATGGGCTAAACTAATGGCTGTCACTATCCCACTACCCTCCTCCACTGCCTCTGGTCCTCATCGACAGCAGTGACACCACTAACTGTCTACAAGAATGGACAATAAACTGCCCTACTATGAGAGAGGTACTGAATTTCTTTTCCTGTCTTTCACAGTGAGCTGTTTGGTGCTGCAGGGCAGGAAGAGGGAATGGATGGCAATTGGATGCCCCAGGCTTGACTGGTACACCTTTTCCTTCATGATGGTGTGGATATCTGATGTGACTGATCCTGTCCACCCCTCCGCACACACTTCTTCATGTATTATGAGCACTTCCCCCTTCTCAGATTACATTCCTGCTCTACAAGCAGCCCTTTTTTGAGGGGAAAGGAGTCTAAACCACTTGAAGACCTTTTCTCTGCTGCTGTCATGCTGACTAAACTGAAATTTGTACCCAAGTGAACTTACAGGGGTGTGCACAGGATTAGTGGTATGTAATGAAGGGGAGTGACCACATAATACGCTTTGATGAATTGATGGACATGGTGGTTTACCGGGTGTCCAGGACCAGGCTCTTTCTGTCTCATTTGCCCTGTTACAGTCGTCTGACTTTTTTTTCCATCCTGTCCACCATAGCTTGCATGCTGGCAGTGACACAAATGACTTGGCATTCAAGAAAGAAAGTTACTGCCTCACAAACATGCAGCTTACCTTCTAGATGATTGCCGTGCAGATGTAACTCCATCAGTGGTTTCCTGGAGAAGCTCTCAACACATATCCTTTCACAGAGACTAATATACTTTATACTGATATTGAATATTAAGCTAATTTTTTTATGTATTGCTGAGCAAATATACTAATTTCCTCTGCACCAGAGAGGATGTGCACTGTTGGAGGGGGGGTAATGTCATTATATTCTGATTCTACTGTACAAAATCATTTTGTCACCAGGTATTTTGCACTCAGGGAAGAATCAGCCCACACTGTCAAGCTGGTATGCAGCTAAACCTGAAGGTGCTTTGGCCCCACCCCACCATGCCATAGTTTCATACCTAGGTCATTTACCCCCCAACTCTCCCTATCCACCGTATGCCGTCTCTACAGTGACAACTTTACAGTGATGTCGTCAATGCTGACAACATCGACACATCACTGTAAAGTCCACTCAGGACCCTGGCACTCTTTCCTGAGGTCATGCACCTCCTCCCCAAATCAGCTCTGACTTGAAGTTGATTATCTTAAGATGGGGGTCTGTGGGTGGCACAGCCCCCCACAGAAAAACACCTTGTCTTCATGGCACAATGCTGACCACAATTGCGGTCTACATAGTGGTGTCAGGGGAAACGTTACGTCAACATGAAATTGTAGATGCTGGACTGACATAGACTACCATAACTGAAAATCAATAGGAACAGCAGTAGCCTCCTCCCTCTGGATGGCCCAGATTCCATGATCCTGCTTAAAACAGTAAACCTATGCCTCTAACCAAAGTCCTGACTCCCCTCACTCTATAGCACTAAGCGTCAAAATTCTGGTATAGCCTTGCACTGGATGTGGAACCCAACTATCTGACTGACTCCTCACTCCTGTCATGGTACTAGAAGCTGATCACACTCCACTCCCTTTAGCTGTGCATACCATACCCAGTCTCCCTAGCTACCAACCCACAAAGGGGGGAGGGGTACGGCAAGCTGAAGAAAACAAGAACAAACCTAAGAGAAAAGTGAAGATGGATGGGAGCTGCAGAATTATGAATCACATGGCTCACTTACACTGCCATGGAGAAACAAACAGGGCTTTGCAGTGAAATAGCAGAAATACTTAGATGGAGATGGCCCATGTGGTGTTTGGGTCAGACTTGGTGGTGAGGCAGCCCTGGAGTATTAATGCTGTTATGTGTTGCTATGTGTTCTGTATATTAGATTCATAAGATGCTTAGACTGTTGCTTTCTACCTGTATGACTGGTGGGACTCAACACCTTGAGGGTGCGAACAAGTAGAGTGAGTATCTGCAATGTTCCTTGAGTTCTTTATGCTATTGGTTATATAGCACAATATAGGAATGATGCATGGAGGGTTGTGTGATGGACTGGGGTGGGATGGGGGCATTACGGGGTTCAGAGATGGGACAGGTCTTCCTAGTCATTGAATTATTTTTGCACTGTTATGGTGGGCCTGTTTGGGGAGGGAGAGCTACGGTGGGAAGGACTGTGTTGTAGATCATGCTTCAGAGAGGGAGGGTGGGGGATAGTAGATGGTGGGAGGGGATGGGATAGGTTTCTGATTTGTGGAATGTTACAGGAACAGTGGTTAAGGTTCTTCATTAGGTTGTTTTAAAAAATGGTACTTATAGAACTACCTGTGTGCAGCACAGTGCATCTACTGGTAACACACTGAGTGATTTGATCTACATAATATTGAGAAATGGCAGCTGCTGCATTAAGAGTCAGGTCATGGAATATAAATGGGCTGAAGTCACATGTTAAATGGAAGAAAGTTTTGGGAAAAATCAGAGCAATGCAAACTGATACAATATGCCTAAGCTAGAACCACGTGGTACAAAGAGTTAGCCTGTATGAAAAAGAATTCAGGACGGGAGTGGCATGGTTCACACTTCACATACGTTGCCCAAGATTCCACTTTCTGGTTCCGACCTTGGGTTCTGGATGTGGTGACAAGGGTGGTTACTGATAGAGGAGAGGGTGGATGTATCTTGGCTCAAGTGGTGCTCATCATGGGATGAAAGGTTTCAGTGGGATTGATATACAGCCAAAATACAGAGAACCCAGAACTGTTCAATAGACTGTCCTTACAAATGGCATTATAGATTGAGAGCGTTCTCCCAACCAACAGAAGCACTCCTTTCCACTGTGCATGAGACACTATTATTCTGTGAAGAGTGTCTCATGTGCAGCTTCGTGGTAGTGGGCACATTCTAGTAAGATTTAAAAAAATGTAATATATTATTGATTAATCTTGATCAGTAATATATTAACTCATTACCTCCAATAGCTCCATATAAAGTCTGAACTATTCATTGTTTACCTGACACAAAATGGCCACCCAGGAGGTAATGAGTTAATACCCCTATGGAGACCACTCTTATGGTTGTTAAGAGTGGCCTCACATTCTTAGGGTATCAGAACCACTCTCCTTCGGTTTGTGGTTCTCCTACTCTAACATGCATGTGATAGCACTCTTACAACCAAAAAAGCAGTCTCCATGGTGGTATTAACATACAGACTTTAAGGAGCCCTAGGTCCCATGTGAGTACTTCAACTGTGTCAAAGACACTCTTCAGGATAGGTCTTTAAAAACCATGACCTCCCATCACCAGGAACACCAAGGTCTCACTCAGTCTTACATCAAAGAATTTTGTAGTTGATTCATGGAGGCACTTTGACACCTACAGGGGAGAAAATATATGTACTATTCCCACTCAGCTACCTACTATGCTAGGTTAGATACCATGCTGACACTCTGTACTACACAGTTCGATCACAATTACAGACCATGCCCTGGTGTTGCTGAACTTCCTAAACTGCGGTGTCCCCATGGGTACCAAAAACTGGAAGTTAGATCCAACACTGTTGAAAAAAGCTTATTTTATAAAATATATTAAGGTGCACATTAACCACTATCTACAAAATAAGGGGAGAGGGGACACCTCTGCATCCATAAGGTGGGAGGCTTTGAAGGTAGAGCTGAGAGGAGCTATCACCTCGTATTCTGGTCACAACAAAAAAAGTGGAGGATATACAGACTGCTGAATTAGAAATGCAAATACAAGATGCTGAAGACAAGCACATTACTAATCCCATTCCGGGATGGTATCAATGCTTAACAGAGTTAAAATGGTTGCTCTCCAGCACCAAGATTGAGAAGGCAAGTCTGATGACCCATGCGAGTAACTACTTCAAGGATGATACTGGGAGGAGGTGGTTAGACTGGCAGCTATGCCATAGAGAGAGCTCTGAAACTGTAGTATGGGTGAAAGCCAGAGAGGTCAAGTGCACAGATGTAGAAATTGGGGACTGCTTTAGACAATTTTGTAATGGTTTATATACCTCAGAGGCTCAACCCACAGAGGATTCCATAAATAATTGCCTAGTCAAAGCCCCAGTCACCCCAATTGATGCACGTGCTAAATGTATTCTAGAAGGATGATCTCCTGAAATAAGAAGCCAATTCTCTTTCTTGGGGGATCCCTGGGACTGGATGACTTCCTGTAGACTTTTGTAAGGTCTTCCATGCAGAACTGCATGAACCCTTCTATGACAAGGTGTTGGGAAGTCTCAGTCTAGATATTATCCCCCTTCCACATGGTCAGCCACTATTACCGTCTTCTCCAAGCTGGGCAAGAATCCACAGATGAGCGGTTCTTATTGGCCAATCTCCCTGCTCACTACTGACTACAAAATTATTCCTTTTGTTTTAGCCAGCAGATTGGAGGCAGTCCTTCCCATAGTCATTCACAGAGACCAGGCTGGTTTTGAGCAAGGAAGACAAGGGAAGCATAGTGTGCATAAAACCTTGAATAGTGTCTGGCTGTGGTTGGTAGATTGGCTGAAGAATGTTTGGCAGTGCTAGCACTAGGTGTTGAGAAGGCCTTTGATGATGTGAATGGTGCTATGTTTGCAACACTTAGGAGACTTGGCCTGGGAGAAAACATGTTGAAATGGATCTCCACTCCATATAATCAGCAACCTGCACTAATTCTGGTAAATGGTCAGCTGTCACAGTCTTTCTGCCTCACCAGGGGTACTAGATAGAGGTGTCACCTCTCCCATTATTGTATGTGCTTTCTCTAGAGCCTCTGGTCACAGCAATCTAGTCTGAAAAACAAACTGAGAGTTACTGGTAGGCAAAGAACACTATAGAGTTTCCCTTTTCACTGATGATTTATTAGTGTACCTCAGCAATCCTAAGGTGGGAATGCCAGGGCAACATGACCTATTACGTGAATATAGCAGCATCTCCAGCCACAAAATAAATTGGGCTAAGAGTGAGGTTCTTCCTTTTTTTTTCAATTGTTTAACCAGGTGAGACACACTAAGCTGAAAGCTTGTTTACAGGTGCTACCTGGGAGCACAGGGAAGTTAACTGACTTGCTCAGGATCACACAGTATGCAAGTGGGAGCTGTGGGACTCAAACCCAGGTCTTCAGATTTGCAGCACAGAGCCTTAAACCACTGAGCTATACTGCCTCCCTCTAAAGAGAGGCTCTATAGAGCATCTGAATAACAACTCCCTTGATATGAAGCTGGTAACTTTGCTCGAATACTTAGGCATCAGCATATCTAACAGTAGACCCATGCTATACAAGGACAACTATATCAAGCTCTTGTTGGTTATTAAAGTTGTGAAGGTGGGAGGGCCTCCCTGTTAGTCTGATTGGCCATATGAATACTATTAAAATGTGTGTGCTGTCCAAATGTTTTTATTTATTTCAAAATCTCCCTATCAGGGTAGCAGTGCAGTTCTTCATATTATTAAATATTATCATACACGGGCTTCTATGGTGTGGGAAGACTGTCCACATCAGGAGGGACATACTTCAGCTTCCAATTGGCAAGGTGGGTTGGCCCTGCCCAGTATGAAATATTATCACTGGGCAGCACAGTTGGTCATTTTGGCACAGGGGGTGAAGGATGTAACACCTGGCTGGGTGGAATTGGAAGGTGACCGATATGAGGAGGGCTACTGTGACAGCCATAGATATAGTCAGATATTTTCTGAAATGTTTGTGATACATCTGGAAATTTCTTGCCTGCTTGCATTACCACTATGGGCCACCAGAGAGAATCTCTTTAGATATTTTGCACAATTTCCAGAAATATCTAACCATATCATGGCTGCCACTGTACCTACTTCCTGCATTAAAAGAGATGAAGGTACTTGCCAACTAAAATCTCTACATGTTGCAAATGGCCAGGCTGTGGCTATGTACTCACAAATTTATATAGCACCTCAAGGCACAGACACGTAATATGGGCTTAACGGTTCACATTCAGAGGTATGCAAATGTATAATATTTTCCTGCATCTAGCATTACTGAGGTGGGCAGACAGTGGGGTTTGGCTGGTGCATGATAGTTAAATCTTATACTGATATGTGATACAAATTCTCTGTGCACCCCAGTGACTGCTTTGCATATCTCTGAATACCTATTAAATTTATTTTTTGTTCACTCACTCATCATAGAAATTCTCTTCCTGCCTCAACCAAACACCAGACCTCTAACTGCCTTTTACAAACTGTTTCTAGGTGCTGCCCCATCCCCTCACATTAAGGTCCAGACACAGTGGGGTGAAGAGCAAGGCAAAGGAATAAGGCCCAAAGAGTGGAACACTGCCATTAAGCATGTTCACATGCTCCAATTTGAACAAGCTGCATAAAATTCAATTCTACTTTTCTTTACAGAGCATATCTAATGGGTCTAGTACGACTTCCCGACTCGATTCTTACCGACGATCAATCTCCTGACTATAAGTTCCCGTCTAACAGCTTCTTGCTTAGCTTATTTTACCAACTAGATTATTCCCCGGCATACCATTTACCCATTTAGCATCATTCCATCAGTTACATTCAGCCTGTCACAATGTTAGAATCAAGTTTGAGCTCATTTAGCAGTCATATGCATAAAATGGCACAGCTCTCCAGCTCCCATTTCAACAGCTGAAGGGCTAGGGGCTTGAAAGATGCTGATGTAATAGATATGGTAAAGTTCCAGGCAATTATTTTCAAGTTTTCCAATCAGATGTACACATTCCCATTTAAAAAGGTACCTGTGCCTAGTGGGCCTTACCCGCTTAACAAAAAAAAAAAAGTGCTTGGTATGTTAGCAGTCACTGTTTGATGCCAAGAACACAAGCAGGAGCAGTTCTGTGCCAGCATCTTCTTTCCATATGAGGAGTTCCTCTCTGCAGGGTTGTAGTACGAGAAGGAGAATGACCATGGGATGCTCAGGCCATCCACAGGTGCACTAGCTCAGCTGGCTAAGCACTTAAACTGTATCCGTGGTCCCATCATAGAAAGCTTGTGTTAGTCTGCGGCAGGTAAAAGATGGTTTACTGGTGGATATCTTGTTAAACGCTCATTACAGTGATACCTCCAAAGAAAACTGAATGATTATGTCTCCTATACAGTGAAAGTGTACTGATCAGGTAGCTGAAAAGATGCAAAAGATTATGTTGCCTGTCCTGGCTCTCGCTTCTGTTTCTTCTCCACCACCACCCCACTGCCATTGTGGCATTGGCAGTCCAGACAGTATTGAAGATGTTGTTTCTTGCAGTTACAGCTCAATTTAGCAGTCGGGGGTTTAGTAGTCGGGATTTAAGTATTGCTGGGAAAATAAATGTTGGCATTAGTAATGACGGGATGTGACAGCAGTCGGGAAGTTGATTGCGGGAAGTTAGTAGTCGGGATATTAGGAGTCGGAAAATCGTACAGATCCCTATTTAACACCTGTCATGTTCCATTAGAGTAGGCCTAGCAAGGATCCACAGTGCCCGAGTGCCAGGTTGGATAGGGTGACTTTCTCTTCATGGCACTTATATGGTACTTACTAGTAGTAAGGATGCCCCATTCTGGGTTGCAATGCATTGGCTTATGGAGAAGGTATTGCACAAGAACTCACCCAATAACCCAAGCTCATGCTGTGGGCTGGGGGCAATGGCAGGCAATGTAGGGGTAGACATAGACTGTGGGACCTTGCCCTAGCTTTTTAAGTTTTATTTTATTAAGGTCTTGGATAATACCTGTGAGCATATGCTTTTTTGTAGGTTCCACATCAGTTAACAGGACACTGAAAAGCACAACAAATTATACATTTACAGAGATGGTATATAAGGTTACAAGAGGATTGGTACATGAAAGACACTGCTGAGGCATTGTACAATGCATGTCTGCATCAAAGAGTTCTAACATACTCAGAGAAGATAGTCACAGAGTAGGTTACAGACAAAAGGTGATAGAAGGTAGGAGGGAGGGGTGTGTCCTGAGATAGGAAGGGGTGGACAACTGGGGGGGACCAGAGAAGTGCTGGGGTTGGTAGGTGCCCCCTTGGGTCAAGAGGTATGTCTAAGTGCTGAAGTTGGTTTTCTGAGAGAGATTAATGGTAACTATTGCAGGTGCCCATGGTAATGAGGTGCAGACTTGGGTAACGTTTGAATGCACCAATGGTTAGCTGAAGCAGTCACAGTTGTTCTCGGCAGCGAGGTGCTGCCGAAAGTGTTACTAGTTAACATTAGGAAAACTGTTGCACAGCATTGGATCAGCTCTTCATCCCCCAGCATGGCTCACTGACTGAATAACTTACTGTTGTGCATGAAACTGGAGTGGTGTCAGTTAAATGGCAATTTCCTAAAACACCTATTCTTCCAAACCTGAAAAAGAACACTCTGACTAGGAGTCTTGAAGGGGTGCTAGTGGTTTTATACAATAAATACACTGTTTTTTACATTTACAGTTATGACTTGAGTGTAGCCATCTTTTTCTGACTGGGGTTGAGCCGAGTTTTTTGTTTCTGTACATTCTTCCAAACCTGGCAGCCAGTGTCAGATGCTATAGAACACCATGGAGACTATATAAGAATTTGAGCAAAATGTAATTTTACTCTTTTGATTTATTTGCCTCAGGATCAGTTTTTCCATAACTTATATACTAAAGCATCTAATATTATACACTAAAGCTTTAAAGTAATAGTTATATATCTGTTAATGGTCTTATGATTTGAATTGCAGATGTAGGGACCTGTGTATTTCAGCTAATATAACCAACTAATCTGAATTGTTAATCTTACCTGCTAGTCTTTTCAAATGTGCTGTACCAAATGTATTGTCCTTAATGCTGCTATACATGATGAAGTTTGTACATCCTGAAGTATCTTAATAAAATATATTTACAAAAAGTAAAATAGATGGAGATGGCCTCTCTGACAGGGACCCTGGGGGAGCAGGAGGGGTCCCGGCATCGACGAGTAACAGAAGTAACATTCCACAAGGCATCATTAAAGCAGTCAAGCACAGCATACTCAAACTTGCATACTAGCAGCTCAAGAAGGGTAATAAATAGCAGGAATTTACCTTCTGGCTGCATACCATGAGATGGGCCCCAGCAACATGTCTCTACTTGAGGGCAGTTCAGCTAGGGAGGTCAAGGCTACAGAATGTAGAGGCCCCCAGGGGTGTCATGGGCACTCCTCAGGTGTACACTATTTTAGCCACCCTCACCCCCCCCAGCACTTTCCTCACCCTCCTATCTCCTCCTGTCAACCATGTGGCACCTCTGGCATGATGCAATTATGGGGTTGCCTAACACTTTTCTTAGTTGGGAATAAGCAGAGCAAAGGGAGGTCAGCAGTTGCCCATATTTCCTTCCCCTGGATACCCACAGATGTGCTGGGACCAGCATACTCTTGCAGTTCTGGAAATTAGACTGAAGGCTCTGTCAGTCTTATTTTTATTCTGTATCTGCTATATGTTCTTGGGAGCAAATAGGTAGCCTTGGGCAACTGTTAAGTGCCTGATGATGTTCTTACTGCTTTGGGCACATTTGTCACTGTGTTACTGTTTTTACATGCTGATAACCTGTATGGAAATGATCTACAGTTCTAGATTGGTGGGTACAAGACTTTGGAATGAATTCATGTTTCACAGCTAGTGTTACTTCAGACCATGGTCACACCTGCAAAAATACCTGGTGCTACCATTGTAGATGGGATGCCTAGGACCCCTGTCAGTCTCAAGGGGTGTAAGTCGATCATTGCTTCCTCAGCACAGCTCAGGAAATTTGACTCTTTATTGTTCTGACTACTATGATGATGGTGGACCTAAGCCTACATAGCTGGAATGTGAAGGGGATGAACTCCCTTGTTAAGAGAAATCAAATGATGACGCACCTCAAGTATCTTCACCCTTAAGTGGCTTTACTGCAGAAGATAAACCTCCTAACTTCCAACGCACAAAAAGTATACTGGGGATGGGTAGGCTTTGAAATCCACAGCTCAGTGGTGCAGCAAGGTCTTGACCTACCGGCTAAGGAAGCAACATGAAGAGAAGCACATCCTTCCCACAGAGATGTGGAGGGGTAACTCTGCACTCAAGAAAACCACATCAGTGCCCCAATGAGGAATGTCTACTGCAACCTATACAGCTCCACCGCCCACCCTGAGGCCCACTACACAGATGACTTTCTGGAACCTCTATGTCTACCCAAGCTAACAGCTGAACAGAAACACTTCCTGGACAAATGACTCTCTCTTGCTGAAATAGAGGCAGCCCTCACTGCTCTGAACCCCAAGAAGGCACCAGGCATTGATGGACTCCTGGCAGAACTCCTGCAGCTCATGTCACCTACAGTCTGCCCAGTGCTCCAGTACCTTTTCCAGGAATGTGTGGACAGAGGGTTATTCCCTCAAACTCTTAGAAAGGCAACAAGCAAACAAAGCAAGGGCCCCATTACCCTCCCCCACTATCACCCAATATCACTCATCTTGGTGGACAGCAAGATCTTTGCCAAAGCACTGGCTCATAGGCTTGGAAATCTGCTGCCATCACTAATACACCCATCCCAGTGCATTTCGTTAGGCCACCACAACTCTGACCACCTCTGAATGCTCCTGGACCTAATGCAGGCTGCCTGTAATATCACCACTCTGTCAGTAATGTTAGCCACCGATTTTGAAAAGACGTTTGACTCAGTGGAGTGGTGGTACCTGTACAGAGTGCTGATCCACATGGGCTTTGGTCCTCAGTTTCTTAGCAACATATAAACCATTTAGTGCTCACCAGAGGTTAGAGTACTCACTAACTTGATCCTCTTCACCTCATTCTCCCTGGCTCAAGGCATGCTCCAGAGATGCTCCCTCTCCCTTTTCTGTTTGTGCACACTGTAGAGCCACTAGCAGCAGCAATATGATGTAACCCCCTCCATATCCAAGGAATGGGGTTGAGCAGGACTACTACAAGACTCTGCTATATGCAGATGATTTGCTGATGGTGACAGAAAATGCCCCAGAATCTGAGCCCTTCTCATGCCTTACACCCACTTCTCAGAGCTCAAAATTAACTGAGCCACAACCTAAGTACTGCCTCAAAACCAGCACTGCAAAGCCTGTCAGGTACCAGCTCTGGGTTTAAGATGGGCCTCAGACCAGATTGCTTACCTTGGAATCAAAATCTCCTGCAATACTTCCAAACACTGATATCAACTTAAATATCAACATATATACACTCCTAGAAGAAACATGCACTGAGTGCAATAGATGGAATCCCCTGTATCTTTCAATGGCCATAAAAATAGAAGCAGTAAAAATGGTTACAGCATCAAACCTTTTCCATGTCCTAGTCCACCTGCTACTTCGCATCCCTAATAAATGGTTGAGCATATTGACTGAAGGGTTAGCAGCTTTTTTAATGAGGGAAGGCAGCCACGGTACAACCATGCCAAACTGAGAGCCCACTGGAGAAAAGGAGCATGGGGGGTCCCATAGTTCATAGCCTACTACTGGAGGTTTCAAGTGGCACAAGCACTTTGAAGTTTCCACACCCACTGCCACACTTCACCCCTTTAGTCATAAATCAAAACTCATCTAATGAGGGGGATTAGTAGCTTCTCTCATTGGCTCAGGAATGGCTACCATCAAACACCCCATGGCCAGACGGCACTGGGTCCAAAGAGTGCTGACAATAACAGCGTTGGCATGATGCGTGCGGAAAAAAAAAGCACCACACCCCCGTCTCTAGGATTCTCACTATGAGGGGGGCAGATCATGAGAAAAGTTAAAATTCATTCGGCTGTGGAATACTGTTTCCATGGCCCCATGTAAAAAAAAACTAAGTCCCAAAGTACTAAATCTTTCAGACACCAGGATTAGAACCCTGGTCTCCATGCCCCAGCCCTCCACACCACCAGAGCAGCTTGTCTAGCTTCCGGTTCTCTGCAGATCTTGTCCTGATTACAGGACCATGGACAGCAACCAGGGGAGAGCTTACAGCAAGTGCTATAAAACACTACTCGCTGTCCATGTGAGCAGTTACCAGACTAGTGCCGTACAGTGTGGCACTATTCTGGTAGTACTCAATTGATGGGGTACCTGGCCGGACACTCCCAAAATGCATGGTGGGTGGTGAAAAATAAATTGGGGGCCTCCCCTGGCACACCCAGCCCTCACTCCAATCTGGAACAACCCAAGCATCCAGATAGGAAGCACCCCAGTGAGGTGGGAGGGCAAAGGTATCTGGCTTGTAAAAGATATTCTCATGCCAGGTTTACAGGTCATGGACTCATTCCAAGCTCTGCAGAACAGGTATCAGTTGCAGAAAGTGGACCTCTGGTGCTACCTTAAGCTCTACAGCTCACTTACCCCTACTCTTAAATGGATTGCAGAGCATGGCACTGGCCTCCTATGGCATCCAATACAGTTCAGACTCTCCTATCCCAAAGGGAGGGTGAATAACATTTATCATCACCTGCAGGATAGCGCCTAAATAAAAAATTGCAGCCTGCTAGAAATGGTCACTTCTAATGTAACAGACAGATTAGTACTTCAGAGAGGGCTGTATGCATATAAATGGCCCACATGATGCTTAAAAACCCAAGATCTCGGCTCATCCAGAACAAAGTGCTGCACCTATAGTATCACACCCCAATGGTCTTACATGCTGCTAACCTCTTTCCTAATAAAAATTGCTGGAGGTGTGGCATGGCAGGAGGTGATCTCTTTCACACACATTAGCAATGTTTCACCCTGCAGACTTTTTGGTATGAGGCCACATACTTTCTAACTCAAGGGCTCACCAGACCTAGCTCACTGTTCCTGGAACTCAAGATACTATGTTCTCCGATGGCCACCCCACACCTCCCACACATAGACCTGAAATTGGTTCCTTTAGTTGCTGCTGAAGCTAAGCACCCTCTGCTGTGTCGCTGGAGAAAAACAGAGGTTCCAACTATGAAGGAACGCCTCTCCAGTCTGGTGCAATTAGTTAAATCTGAGCGCCAGCCACACCTCGCTAGCAACACCCTTCTTAGATACTTTGAATCTTAAGGTTCCTTTTTAAGACACTTTGGAATAATCAGCATTCCCCAAACACATAGTAAATGATTCCCCAAATCTGGAATGGGTTAAATAATGGTCCACTACCCTCTCCTACCTGTATAACCAGAAAATACAAACACTGCCACTTTGCCACAGGAGAAACTAGGCTCATGCAATGGTAGCACCTCCTACCAAAACCCATGCAGTTTGTTAGGAGTGTCTGAGCTGCACCCTGGCTGTACAACACCCACTTTCTAGTTACAGGTTACCAGTTGTTCCTACACAGATTTTGTCTTTCTGTACATATGTAACCCTCAGTTCCCTGGGGTCACTAGAATCCCATCAGTGTCAGTGTTAGCTAGGGAAGGCAGCTGGTGAATGTCTAGTTAAATGGATTTTCACCTGCTCCCTCTGTTTACTTGGTCTCAGCTGAGATCAGAGAGGTGATGTCATTTAGAACTGTCACAGCAACATATGTCACAGCTTGTTGTGAGTGTGGGGAGTTTAGAATTCTGAAAGTAGTGTAGTGCCAGAGCACAGAGAATTCAGTTCGAGCTGGAATGAGTTTGAGTAGCAGCTCAGAGAATGAGCAGCTGGATGTGTGAGTAGAGTCTGTATTTCTCCCTCTAGTCTGAGAACATCTTTTGTCTTACTTGTGAAGTGGTGGAAAATGTCTCCAGGATTTCCTGATGCCTTATTCCCAGTGGGATGAGTGGAGACATGCAGAGGTATTGAGGGGTAATCCCCTCATCCAACCTAGAAAATTTTGAAGCTGCCTTTGTTGAACAAACTGTAAGTAGATTCTGTCTGAGAGTTACCCAGGATATGTACCTGCTTTGTTTTCTGTGGGGTGACACTCTGATAAAGGGACCCATTCACCCATTTCCGTGAGACTGTTCTCAAGAAGTTTTTTTTGTTGAATAAACTTTATTAAATATTTTTACAAAATACAGGTACAGATATCAAGCTGAGGGTGGTACATGAAATCTCCAATACAATACAAATGTAAAAAGAAGTTTGTTTTAAAGTTTGCTGACAATAGTGGATGTCCCAAGTGTAACCAGGCACTTTGTTCAGAACTTTAATTTTACACCCCTTGTGGTGTTTTCTAATGATAAAGTGTGCTAAACATTTAAAGAAAGCATAATTTCTGCTGTTCATTATCTGTTGAGATGTAACTCTGAAAGAATGTCTGGGTATGGATGAGGAAGCAAAAGGTGGGCAACCCCCATCTGGAGTGACCAGTTCAGAACTTCAGGTCATGTAAGGGTGCCTTTTCTATCAGTGCATGTGACCAATGCCTGAAGAGTAAAGTTTACCCTTTGTATGTGGGTTTTTGCTAGGCTTGAGCCCTAGTGTGCTCTGTTGTGGCCAGTGTGCCGCATTTCCTTCTGTAAAATCCTATGCCATATGGGAACTGTTCTAAGTCATGGCCTAGTGCCACTTCCAGGAGAACTTTGTGTGTTTTCATCATGGCTAGAACCACATTTCCAGATGTCTAATCCTATGATATATGGGAAGTTAATTTTCCATTTTCTACAGATGTGTTCTGCATTGCCTGGTGCTTTGAAGTGTAAACCCTTGGGGGTCCATCTTTGCTTTTGTGTTCCAACTTTGTTTTGGAATAAAGCCACACTCTAGAATCCCAACCTGGTATGGACAATCTAGTTGCTCCTTCCTTTGTGGATTTACCGGTACCCCAGTTCAGAAGTGCAAACCTAGCATAGCCCTCAACAAAAGTTCTCTCCTCAAAACCTGGGTTTTGGTATAGGTCTGTTTGTGTCTTGTACACACTTTGTGTTTCTGTTGCAATTGCTTTGTCCCCCCAACCCCTCTCTTTTCCCCCAGACAGAAAATGTATGGGAAATGTGCCTACTAGTTAAATAAGGGGCTGGTGGGGGGGTTACAAAAATGGGGGCTCATCCAAGGATATTGTTTGAATTTGAGGAGAGAACAAGGGATGTTTGCTGAGAGTATGGATAGTATTTTGTCTGTCTGGTAGCTTGGTAGCCCAAAACTGGAAAAGGAAGTTTGGCACAAAAGAATTTTGCCCAGGAGAGTGCCATCCATATGTACAGCTGTGTGCCTGCTAGAACAATGCTGCTGTGTGTTTGTGCCAACTTACTGAGGACTGTAAAGCCAGAAAGTGTATGTCCTTGTCCCTGCATCTAGAACATTTACAGAACTTTTAAATCTCAAGTGTTAATTACTAAAAATAATGTGGACTTTAGGAAACAAAGAGAGACATGTGCCTTTAATGTTTCATGTACTTTGTTTGCAAATTGGGGGAGTTGCTAAAATAATTGCCAAGATCTGTGAGAAAATGTCAAAAATGGTACTCCCATGTTGAAATTGCTGCTGAGAAAAAAAAAGTTACAGTTTGCAGTTTAAATTTGCCCTGCTCGACAATCACCATGAAGGAAGAGTGAGCGAGAGAGAGCATGAGGCAGAGGGGCTCATTTGCATGGCATCGAGTGATTGGTATGACTGCAATCAGTCCCTCTCCCAAGACAGCTTCTGTGTGTAACCAAGCATTCAAGAAGGAGAAAGCAAGTGGCATGTGAGCTAGTCAGACCAGGCTCAACCATCGAGGGTCTTGAGAACATTCTAATCTGTGAAAAACTGTACAAATTGGGTCTCAACCCATTATCCAACCAATTGGAAAGTGAATGGCATTCGTGGAAACAATCGGTGGGACCGCCAGCCCATTTCACCCGAGAGGCCTTCCAGCATCAGCACCAGGCTGAAAATTTCCACCAGAGAAAGCCAGCTACTGATTTCAGTAAGTAAGAACCCAACATACTGTGCATCAGTCTGTGTTGTGATTTTCAAGCCAGCTGAATTTGTGTGCAAGCAGTGAGATTGTTTTGCAAGGAAGGACTGTGAGTTGTAAGGAGCAAGGCAAGAAACAAAATTCTGAGCTTAGACTGTAAGCAATTATGAGGGTTCAGCAACAGTAACATGTTCTAAGCAAGGGAGAGACTGTTGTTGTATATTAGGCTGCAGCAAACAGGCAATCCTGGCAAAGAGAAATACTGTGGCTTGCAAGTGACTTTGAGCATGTGTAAATAGTTGATTCATATGATGATCGCAAAGTCCTGAAAAATCATATGAATGTGCTGAGAGAGATACAGCAGTGCAATCGATAACAGTTTTGAGCATAATCAGTAGCAGAAAAGGTCGGATGCGCAGTTTTTGAGTCAGAAACTGATTTGATGAATGAGGAGAGCAACTGCCACAATTACAGGGTGGAGTTAGCAATGTAAACACAGCAGCAGGGAGCCATTTTGTGAGACTGTAGCAGAAACTGGTAAACAAATAGTAACAATGAACTTTTATGTGTTTTGATTGCAGACGTCTTCAGGAACTTCCTGCTACCCGGATTACGCCTGAGCTATGATAGCAGAGGAGGTGGCCACACTAAAAGAAATGGAGAGAACTTTCTATGGTGAAGGATTGCCTACAGATGTAGCAGTCCCTAGCTATCCAGTGAGACTATGCATTATGTGCCTCAGGGCTAAAAGGTGTGTGTTTCTGATACCCCACTGTTCAGATTGCCTAGTGAAGTATGGTATGAGCAGGGGTGCAGTGCCAGAGAGGGCATCACGAATTCGATTGACTCCCACTTGGACCAAATTAGGAAACCCTGCAAGTAGCAGCACCAGGCTGAACCTGTTAGGGGAGGCCCCATAGAGTGTGGCACAGAAGGAGAGAGTATGGATCTACTGCAAGGGCAGACACCTAGTGATGTTTCCACCCCTTTGTCCCAGGTGGGCAGTGTGATGGAAGGATCTGTGGACCCATGGAAGGAGGGTGCAAGTCCTAGCCTAGTAGAGGAGGACGAACTGTGAGAGACATTGAACTGGGAGGTGTCTACCTCCACACCTAGTGAGCAGTGGACTGTCTCGTGAATGAGGTCATATACTCACTCCTGGGCTCAGATCCTGAGTGAGGAAGAGGAGGATGAAGATATGTATCTTTGAGTTGAGGGTCCCAGGGAGGGGTCTCAAGCTCTTGCCTCAAAGAATCCAGTGACAGAAGAAGAAGGCTCCAGTACCCTGCCTACAGAGATGGTCAGGGACAAGTTATTTCATTCATTAAGTATGCAGCGCTGGCTTCACCAGGACTGGCCACCCCCAAGATGAGCCATGGGCTGTACACTTGTGAAGAAGAGTAAGGAGGAGAGACTGGTACGTAGGAGGGCTGATGCCATATATGGGAGGTCCTTTCCTACCTTTCCTTGAGTTTGGGAGGAAATTGAACAGAACAGACAATCCTGGTCATTGGAAGAGGCAAGCTAGAATTTGAATCCTGTTGCCACAGCATGTGTCAGAGACAGAGTCATCAGTGATAGACTGAAATTCTGGAAAATGGGCAGAACTTTGTTTATGGACACTGTGCAAATTGTGGGCAAGGCAGGGAATGAGACATTCCACAACATCAACTTTGAACGCCCAGATGGTGTCATAGTTCTTGCACCTCACCCTGAGTTGTATTACCATTATTGGTGCCACTCCCTGTGGATACGCCCAGCATGCCAAGAGGGAAGCAAAGCAGTAGCAGTGCAGTGTCTGTCATCCAGCAGCAGCAGTAACCAAGGAGGAAGATGCAGCTCTACTGGTGTTCCAGGATATTCAGGTGCGTCCAGATTCATCAGCCCGGCAGTGTTTTCCCATTTCCATCACCTGGCCTTCCAAATGACATCATTCCTGCTGTTTTCCTGTTCTGTCACCTGGTATCTCAGATGACAACAGTCCAGCTGTTTTCCAGTTCCATCATTTGATTTCCATTATGACATTAGCCCAGCTGTTTTCCTGTTTCATCACCTGGTTTTCCATAATGACATCAACCCAGCTGTATCTGAAGATGCCGCCAGATGGGGAGAGTCCTCAGCTTGGAGAAGTAAGGTGATCTTTTTGTTTTCAGTCTTCAAGGAACTGGTAAGACCCATTTTTCTATGCTCTAACTCACTTTGCACAACACACCCTACATCTGGTAGACTACCACAAACTGTTTGAACTGTCCTCAAAGACTCTACCCCATAGATTGCAATGCTTTTCAGGCCCTGCCCTGTTCCAGAACTGTTCTTCAGTGGGCTCTGGCCCAGGAGAGACTCTTTTATGAACCTTGCCCTCGGGCAACAACATTCTGTCACTAGTGTGGGACTTTCAGGGAATTCCATCCCCCAAAATGTGTTGTATAAATATCTGTTTTTCTATTTTTCTACTTTTGTACTTTTCTAAAAAAATATTTTTGGGGATTCTCTAGTGTTCAGATAGAGGTTTAGACACTGTGTATTATGCGGAATATGGTGTTTTGTTTTTCTTCTCTTACAGGGGTTCCTGAGGAAGAAAGGAAGCAAAGAAGAGAAGAAAAGATGAGGATGAGGGAGCTCTGCCAAGTTCCTCATGTTTTTCAAGAGTATTAGAACTGTTTTAGTTAACTGTGTTAAGATGCTTTTTCTTCACATGTATGTGATGCTTGGCCAACTGGTTCTGATTGCTCTATGATTTTGGAAAAATAAAAATGTAGTGTGTGATTCTGTCATAAGACATTCTGTGCTTCTGGGATGACCCCCAGGTTTCAGCTCAAATGACAGGATATGTTAAACAGCAGATCTCTGTAATGTGATTAACTTTCAAGAAGTTGCATTTTATAGCCTTGTTTATGATCTGTGTTGCTTTGAAGCTAGGAACTAAAATATCCATTTTATGATGTTTCAGAGGAGTTGCAGTTTATGACCTCCTGCCTTTGAAGTGGGGAAATAGGAACTGTTCAAAGATCAAAGAGGAGCAGGAAACCTCTCAAGGTCAAACAGTCATATGGGGAAGTGAGTTTTTGCTGATGTCACCTTATTTAATTTGCCTCCTGAGTGATAAGACATCCTGGTTGTATAATTTTTAATATTCTAAAAGGAGGAGCTAGTTGACCTCATGGAATGGGTGGAGAGAGACACAGTTTTAATCTAAGACTTGTGCCTGATCTTAGACACATTTCTGTTGAACTCTGAAACAACAACATCTAACTAGAAGAACTGTAAGAAGGTCATAATACATTAGATAGACAAGTCTAATTGTAGTGTGGTAGGAGTGTATGTTTGTATTTTGACCTTGTTCTTTTAAGTGATTGTATGCTTTGTGAGCAATGATTCTGTGTTTACATTTTACATATTTTGTATCCATTTTTAAGTGAATCTATATTTAAAGAGACTGCCTGGTGTGCCTTCGAAATCCTTTCTTTTACATGTGAAGTACAGATGGTTAAATTGACACTATTCATAAGCTTAATGGTAATACCAAACTGGGAAAAGGTAAGAATTTTCCTACGGTCTTTCATAGAGTTTTTAGGGTTCATTTTGGATACCTGGTTAGGTGCCCTTAGGTGAAAGATATCTGGCATTCTCTGAAGAGCAGAATTATCTGAGCCTGTACATTTGGGTACACTAGCATAAGTTTCACAGCTTGAATCCCTCCAGAACTTGAGACCAAAGGTGATTTGGACCCACAAAATAGACAGGAGGGTTACCCTATTCTGTTAACTGTTCACAATACTGCACTTTGAGGTTGGCACTGTGGGAGCAGAGTGCCTGACCTGCTGAATGGGTCTGTGACAAATTGGTTGTCAGCAGAGCTGATAATTTTGGGTAATACAAGCTTTAATTGTTCAGTGTGTCAGCTTGATACTATACAGCTCACTTGCAAAAAAAGGCAGTGATTTACAGTATTTAAAAAAAAAAGGAAACAGAACTATATCATTTGGCTTATAGTCAAGTTCCTACCTATTTTTTTTTCTGAAGTGCAAGTTAGAGTAGCCGTAGTTAGGGAAGAAGATGGCTTCCAACTACAGTGGGCACACTGTAGAGGAGTCCAGTGCAAGGTGAGAGCCCCCAAGCAGAACCTCGTGGATGCCCTGATGGTAGCAGATACCCAGTGCATCGAGTTACTGACTGTGACTGTAAAAGACCAAACCTTGAGTGTGGAAGGGCTAGTGGCCAGTGCAGTGTCTAGATCCGATGAAGATGACAGCAGGGCCAGTGCCAGTGAAGGGCCACAGCAGCAGAGGAAGATCACCTACAGTCTGGAGCCAGAAGTACTCAGGCTGCAGATTGAGTTGCACAGAATGGAGCTGGAGTTCCAGAGGGAGGCAGAGTGAGAATGCCGAGAAGTGGAGCCTGAACAGCGAGAGGCTGATTGGGAACAGTGAGAGGCAGACCGAGAGGAGCGAGAGTGCCAGAGGCAACATGAACTGGAGAAGCTATGACTCCAACCACCAGTACCAGAACAGGTAAGTGGCTTAGGTTTAAAAGCAACTACAGGACTGGGTTACAAATTAAATTCCAAATTGACAGCCGGATTTAAAGAGGGGGAGGATATGGATGCCTTTTTAAATTCCTTTGAAAAAGTTTGTATTCAGGCTAAAATTCCTAGAGAGTCCTAGAGCTTCCATCTATCCCCGCTACATACTGGGAAAGCTTGGGATGCATTGGGTCAAATGGACAATGAGGACAGTAATGATTACAGCAAACTTAAAGCTGCACTGTTAAAAAAATTTGAATTAACTGCTGAAGCATACAGAGCTAAATTCGGTAAGCTCAGGAGAAGCCCTGATATGAGCTAAGAGGAGCTAGCCATGAAACAACATCAGTTTTAAAAACGTTGGTGGGAAGCAATTGAAGCAAACTCTGTAGATAAAATTGAAAATGCTATTTTATTAGAACAGTTTTTGGGGCATGCCCAGCAGAGCTGAAAACCTGGCTGGAGGACCAAGATCCCAAAACAGTGCAAGAGGCTGCTGAACTCTCGGACAGCTAAGCCAAGAGTAGACCTGCTCTGAGAGTGAATGGGGCAAGCATGGCAGTGCAGAAAGGGAAAAGCGTGCCTTAAGGGCAGCTAAAACCCTCACTGCCTCCACCAAAACTGGTTAGTTCCAGGTTTCAGAGAAAAGATTTCTCTGAGAAAAGAAATGAATGTTGGTTGTCTAAAGAAACTGGGCATATTGCCAGAGAGTGTCTGAGCAATATGCAAGGTGGTGCTAGGAAGGAAGTGGGTTGTTTGTGTGTCCCTGGAAGCATGCCTATGAACATGAGGGAACACATGCACCCAGTCACGATGGATGGTGTACTGACACAGGGACATCCCTCACATTGGTAAAAGGGGATCTGATAGAGCCTGGTCAGCTTATACCCAAGGAATATGTCACTATATAAGACTTTACTGGTGAGGAGAAGACATTGCCCCTCGCTAGTGTTCTCCTAGACTGGGGTGAAACTAGGGGAACTGTGCAACAGGTGGCTGTAGCCAAAACATTAGCAGTGGATATCATCCTTGGCAACAATCTCAAACAGGTGATGGTGTGTGCAGTTACCCGGAGCCAAGTGGCAAGGGAAAATTGCAGTTCCCTGAACCCTACAGAAGCCATTGTGGAAACCACTGGGAGGCTGGTTCCCCAGTCTGTATCTCCTGATATGGAGACTAATGAAAAGGGGGGTAGAAATTTCCCAGTAGCAGTTAACCACACAGCTACAGAGGGTTACTCTGAAGAGGGAGGGGTGACCCATTGTCAGAGGGCTAGGAATGACAGTGATCCTGTCTGCCCTAACACTAGTGCTAGGAACCCTAGTTTGGAGACTGAAGGGGACCTGTCCTATACCTTGGGAATGTGTGAGGAGTTTTCAGCTGCTCACAGAAGTGACCCTAGTCTAGAGAAGCTGAGGGCTTGGGCAGACTCTGATGGTACACACGGAGGTGACGGTAGACATAAGCTTTATTGGAAAAATGGACTGATGTATACTCAGGCTGTGCAGACAGAGGGAGGGCTGATAGGCAGGCAGCTTGTCATTCCCCAGGGGTATCGTGAGCACTTGCTCAAGATTGCACATGATATTCCCTTGTCTGGTCATCTGGGAATCGCGCACACTATGCAGCGGTTGGCCCAGAATTTCTATTGGCCCAACTTTACCCAGCAGGTGAAGGAGTATTGCAGGTCTTGCCACCTGTGCCAAGAAATAGGGAAGGCAGGCAAGAAAACCCAAGCCACCCTGATTCCATTGCCCATAGTGGAGGAGCCATTCCAGATGGTGAGAATGGATATTGTGGGACCTTTAAATACCCCCAGATCCTCTGGGAAGAGATTCATCCTGACTGTGGTGGATTACGCCACCCAGTACCTAGAGGCAGTCGCCCTATCTTCATTGAGGACAGACAAAGTGGCAGATGCCTTACTTGGGATTTTCTGCAGTGTTGGGTTTCCGCAGGAGGTTGTCACTGATCGAGGGGGTTCCTTCATGTCAGACCTGATGAAATGTTTGTGGGAGAAGTGCTGGGTGGTGTAGAGATGCACGACACCATACCACCCACAAGCCATTGGGCTTATGGAAAGAGTTAATGGTACCCTGAAGTCAATGCTCCGGGCGTTTGCTGAACAGCATGAGAGGGACTGGGAGAAATACCTTCTCCACCTGTTATTTGCATACAGGGAGGTGCCCCAAGAGTCGACAGGATTTTCCCCCTTCGAACTCTCATATGGATGCTGGGTACATGGGCCCCTAGACTTGATCCGGGAAGACTGGGAAGACAAGCACACCACCCAGGAAACTCCTATAGTGGATTGCATCCTTAAGTTTAGGGAAAGGCTGAAAGATTTTATGGGGACAGCCCAGAGCAACCTGGCAGCTGCCCAACAGAAACAAAAAGTGTGGTATGACCATACAGCCAGAGCTCGCTCGTACATGGTGGGTCAGGGAGTCATGGTCCTTATTCTGGTCTGGAAAGACAAGCTGCAGGCTGAGTGGGCAGGACAGTACAAAGTAGTTAGGAAGGTAAATGACGTGAACTATATCATAGAGTTACCTGACAGAAGACAGACAGAAAGGATGTACCACGTCAACATGATGAAGCCATATGCTAATGGGGCTTACATGGTGTTTGCAATATGTAGTCCTGGGGAGGGGACTTGCTGGAAGAAAGCAAGCAGGAGTCCTCTATAGAGGCAGTAAAATTGTCTCCCCAGCTGGCCCTGGACAAGATCCAGGAAGTAAGGGAGGTTTTAGAAGACTTTGTCCCATTGTTTAGCGCCAAGCCTCGACTAACCCCCTTAGCGATGCACAGTGTGGAGACAGGGACACAGATGCCCATACGATAGACAGCACTTCAGCTGTCAGAGGCTGTCCAAAAGGACATTAGGAGGGAAGTGGAGGAGATGCTGGATTTAGGGGTACTCCAGAGATCCCACAGACCCTGGACCTCACCCGTAGTCCTTGTGCCCAAGTCAGATGGCTCTACTCATTTCTGTGTGGACTATCATGACCTGAATGCAGTCTCAAAGTCAGATACCCACCCAATGCCCTGGATGGATGAACTCCTGGACAAGTTGGGAGGGGCGACCTACCTTGCAACCATTGACCTGATCAAGGGGCATTGGCAGGTAGAGTTAATGGACAGAGCTAGGGAGAGGTCAGCCTTCATCACTCTGATAGGCTTATTTGAATTTAAAGTAATACCTTTCAGAATGAAGAACACCCCGACCACTTTCCAAAGATTGGTGAACCAGGTGTTAAATGGTCCTGAGGAGTACGTCATGGTGTACCTGGATGACATTGTCATCTTTAGTGCCAGCTGAGAGGAACACCTGTCTCACCTTAAGGGAAGTGCTGGACAGTATACAAAGGGCCGGGCTCACTGTCGGAGCTGAGAAGTGCCAGGTGGCCATGGGGGAAGTGGCATACCTTGGGCATGTGGTAGGCCGGGGACAGTTCCATCCTAACCAAATAAAAATAGAAGTGATCCAGGCGTGGCCCAGACCAGAAATGCAGTAGCAGGTCAGGAGTTTTCTAGGGACAGCAGGGTACTATAGGAAATTTGTACCAATTACAGTGCCCTGGCTGCTCCCCTATCTGACCTGGTAAAGAAAAGGATGCCAAAGAAAATTACCTAGGGACCAGCCCATGAAGAAGCCTTTACCAGACTGAAGGAGGCACTGTGCAATGCTCCTGTATTGACAAGTCCTGACTATAGCAAACCCTTTATAGTTCTGACTAACACCTCAGACGTGGGTATTGGGGCAATACTGAGTCAGACATCCAATCATGGGAAAGATCACCCGGTACTGTACCTGAGTAAAAAGTTACTTCCCAGGGAGCAGCCATACTGTACTGTGGAAAAAGTGTATTGCCATAGTGTGGGCCCTAAAGAAGCTGGAGTCATACTTGTATGGGCAGCATTTTGTGGTGTAAACTGACCACAACCCCCTGGTTTGGCTGACACAAATTGGAAAAACTAATGATAGACTGCTAAGATGGAGTCTTGCTTTGCAAGGGTGTGACATGACAATCCTACATAGGGCTGGAGCGAAAAATCAGAACAGCCATGGCTTATCGATGTCTATGAGGAGTGAACTGATTTGAGAAACTCATCCCATGCAGGGGATAGAGGCCCCAAATTCAGTCTGGGTAGAGAGAATTGTGACGCTTGGCCAGCTGGTTCTGATTGCTCTATGATTTTTGAAAAATAAAAATGTAGTGTGTGATTCTGTCATGACCCCCCCCCCCCAGGTTTAGTTCAAATGACAGGATATGTTAAATAACAGATCTCTGTAATGTGATTAACTTCGAAGAAGTGGCATTTTATGTCCTTGTTTATGATCTGTGTTGCTTTGAAGCCAGGAACTAAAATATCCATTTTATGAAGTTTCAGAGGAGTTGCAGTTTATATCCTCCTGCCTTTAAAGTGGGGAAATAGGAACTGCTCAAAGATCAAAGAGGAGCAGGAAACCTCTCAAGATCAAAGAGTCATATGGGGAAATGAGTTTTTGCTGATGTCACCTTATTTAATTTACCTCTTGAGTGATAAGACATCCTGATTGTATAATTTTTAATATTCTAAAAGGGGGAGCTAGATGACCTAATGGAATGGGTGGAGAGAGACACAGTTTTAATCTAAGACTTGTGCCTGATCTTAGACACATTCCTGTTGGACTCTGAAACAACAACATCTAACTAGAAGAACTGTAGGAAGGTCATAATTCATTAGATAGACAAGTCTAATTGTAGTGTGGTAGGAGTGTATGTTTGTATTTTAACTGTGTTCTTTTAAGTGATTGTATGCTTTGTGATCAATGGTTCTGTGTTTACATTTTACATATTTTTTATCCATTTTTAAGTAAATCTATATTTAAAGAGACTGCCTGGTGTGCCTTCGAAATCCTTTCTTTTACATGTGAAGTACAGATGGTTAAAGTTGACACTGTTCATAAGCTTAATGGTAATACCAAACTAGGAAAAGGTAAGAATTTTCCTACGGTCTTTCATAGAGTTTTTAGGGTTCATTTTGGATACCTGGTTAGGTGCCCTTAGGTGAAAGATATCTGGCATTCTCTGAAGAGCAGAATTATCTGAGCCTGTACATTTGGGTACACTAGCATAAGGTTCACAGTTTGAATCCCTCCAGAACTTGAGACCAAGGGTGATTCGTACCCACAAAACAGATGGGAGGGTTACCCTGTTCTGTTAACTGTCCACAATACTATGCTTGGAGTTTGGCACTGTGGGAGCAGAGTGCCTGACCTGATGGGTGGGTTTGTGACAAGGTGTACATGGGGAAAGTTGCGGGAAATGCAATGCATTGTGTATGTATTGTTTCCTGTTGTCTTTTTTTGCAGGTACCCTGGGTTTGGGGGGAGGTTCCCCTGTAGGCAGCTTGATCAGATAAATTTTCCCTAGAGGGATAGGGAGCTAGACAGGCTGTGGTTCTGACCTGCAGTAGGGGCCTCATTTCTGGTCTATTAGGACATGCTTCAGGCAGTTTCTTGGAGCCACTGATTTGCCATAGATAGATCATAGGAAGGGGCTGAAGTTTCATCAGTTGGCCTCTGTGCCTTTAGTGCTGCCTGCCTGTGCCTGACATATGGTAGGAAAGGGCCTTATCACCTTTCCCCATAGATAACACAGAGAGTAGTATGGCCTGGTGCCGGGTAGAGGAATGACTGCAGATAGTCATTTACCAGGCTAGGAGCGAGTGTAACCCCCCGGTTTCCTGGGGTTACTAGAAATCCCATCAGTGTCAGTGTTAGGTAGGTTTAGGCAGCTGGTGAATATCTAGTTAAATGGATTTTCTCCTGCTCCCTCTCTGTTTACTTGGTCTCAGCTGAGAGCAGAGAGGTGATGTCATTTAGAACTCAAAAAGCAACATAAGCCACAGCTTGATGTGAGTGCGGGGAGTTTAGAATTCTGAGATAAGTTCAGTGCCAGAGCTCAGAAAGTTCAGTTGAAGCAGGAGTGAGCTCCAGTAGCAGCTCAGAGAGTAAGCAGCTGGAGGTGTGAGGAGAGTCTGTATTTCTCACCCTAGTCTGAGAACATCTTTTGACTTGTGAAGTGATGAAAACTGTCTCCAGGATTTCCTGATGCCTTCCTTCCCAGTGGGATGAGGGGGACATGCAGAGGTTTTGAGGAGCAATCCCCTGATCTAACCTAGAACATTTTGAAGCTGCCTTTGTTATACAAACTGTGAGCAGAGTCTGTCTAGGAGTTACCCCAGATATGTTCAGTTTCTGTTTCTCTACAGATGTGTTCTGCATCGCCTAGTGCTTTGAAGTGTAAACCCTTGGGGGTCCATCTTTGCTTTTGTGTTCCAACTTTGTTTCGGAATAAAGTCACTTTCTAGAATCCAGACCTGGTATGGACAATCTAGTTACTGCTTCCTGTGTGTATTTACTGGGTACCCCAGTCCAGAAGTGCAAACCTAGCATAGACCTCAGCAAAAGTTCTCTCCTCAGAACCTAGGTTTTGGTATAGGTCTGTTAGTGTCTTGTACACACTTTATGTTTCTGTTGCAATTGCTTTGTGCCCCACCCCTCTCTTTTCCTGTAGACAGAAAAAGTATGGGAGGTGTGCCTACTAGTTAAATAAGGGTCTGGTGGGGGTTACACGTAGTGTGTATATAAATTTAATATGTTATCCTCAGTGGAGGTGCTGCAGTCTCTTATGGCCACAGCTACCCTATGGATTTCAGGTTATACCCCTGTATATGATGATGGTAATTTCTGGGACTCACTTGCCAGTATGGCTGGAAATGTAATTTACTCTCTGTTATATATTTGGCATACTAGGCAGATACACAAGCAACCTGCTGTAATTTGCTGCAGTTCTTAATAACATGCTCTAATGTTCAATGTATGCAAACTCTTTCACTGGCCTCATACAGATGGTCTATATCTGAGCAAGTTTTTTTACATATTTTGCTTTATGCTCCTCTTGCAGGCTGTGCGGCTGTATCAGCCCATTCCTTCAAGCACCACAGCTGTTCCAAGGCTCTCTGAACTCATCCTTCCTCAGAGCCTGGGTGGACCATTAGCACTGCTCGGGGGGCTTCATTAAGCCCCAATCCCTAGTTTTCAACTTATTTTCTCCCCTTATTCCCTGGAGCCCCAGTCAATGTCAGGTACAAGCATGGAGGCACGCACACACACCTTGACCTGAAAAGACTCTGCTCCTCCCACCCTTGGTCTAGCGCCTAGCCCTCCCCCTGTTGCCCACACCACCACCACACCTCCACACGGTGGCAGTTAAAGGCTGGGAGAGCTATCCTCTCCTATCTGGGAGAGGAGAGCTGCCTGACACTTGCTCAGTCCTCACCCAGCCCTCCACCCGAGCTAACCCCCACTAACCAGTGCTCATCACCGAACACGGCTTGCCAGTGTGGCAGGAGGTAAGGTGCCAATGCCTCAGTCCTCCACGCCACTGGGCCAGCTTATTTGTATAAGTTTTAATAAAAAATGTAACAACATAATGAACCAAGCCCCAAAATCTTGTTTGTGACCTCCCTGGGTGCAAGGCAGAGGTAGTAACCATAGGTTACTACCACTGCCTTGCACCCAGAGGGGCTTGGTAACCCAGTTACACCCATGTTTCCATGACTCTTATTAACTCCGGTTGGGCTTCTGCTGTTAATTAAACTGCCTTAATGAGCTAAATGGGTCATGGGTGTGACTGCCACTCATTCCGTCTCTCTGCTGCACTCTCTTAATCTTCCTTCTATTTCTGTCAATGCTGAAGGAAAATACATTGTCTGCATGTGTAGGGGGAGAACAGCTGCGTCTCTGTGTGGGCATGTGATAGTAGACCTGCCTGTAACTACTGCCTGCCCTCCTTAGTTTAAAAACATGCTAATTCCCACATCTAACTTCTACCCCAGTGCACTGGTGCTACTTCTGTTCAGATGCCTAGCATCCCTTGAAAATAACCATCACTTCTCTGAGAATGTTTCGCAGTCCCCCCAAAAGAAAAATCCGTCCTTCCCACACTAGCCCTTCAGCCATGTGCCAAACTCCCAAATTTTCTTCTGTATCTTTACCCTCAAATGTCACCAGTTAGACATCAGGAAAGCTTATCCCTGCCTCTGCTCTCAACATCCTACCTAGCTGACAGACACCGCCCTTCACCCTATCTAGGCTACTGTCCACCAGGTCATTAGTGCATAAATTAATGACTATGTCTGGCTTCCATCCCCTACCGGGATATATTTCTGCAGGTGAGGGAGTCTCAGACAAAAACAGACAGTTCTCTTCTCCCAGCCGATGGTGCAAGAAACCTCCCTGTAGCTCAGAATATAGAAACTCCCATTACTAGAATCCTCCTTTTACTCCTACCATGAACCACCCCCTTCTGTGTACAGTTCTTTTTTCTCTAATTAAATAAACTTTATTTGTCTCAAAAGAATCTCTGACATGAGGCATACAATTGGGATTACAAACATCTCTTCAGAGGTAACAGCAACAAAAAACAGAATTGTTATACATCTTTTTATAGTAAATACACCCCTCCTTCCCTCCCCCCCCCACCCCTGCCACAGGAGGATGTCAAAATGGAAAGAGAGGAAAAGAAAGGGGCCAACTACCATAGCGGGTTGGGGGCCTCCGCCCTTATAAGTGCATATCAAAGTCAGTTTTCCCCTGTTATAAGGGATTGCCTATCATTTAAACTGTCAACAATGTGTAGAGGGGTTCCCAGATAGTATTGTACCTGGATAAGTGATTAGACAGGCTTGCAATAAGTCACTCAGCTTGTAATGCAAACATAATTTCTTTGTACCATTCTAAGAAACTTGGAACATTTTGGTCCAGCCAGTGCCGAAGAATAAACTTTCTTCCCACGTGCCAAGATCAGGGCCATGTACTGTCTTTGGTTACCTATCAACTTATCCATACAGTCACCAATTGTACAAATATCTTGAGAGAATTTGTCCGAGATGCCTAAAAGGGGGTCCAAGCAATTTTGTATTATGGTCCAGACGGGGGTGACTTTTTCACACAGCCACAGGATGTGCAGAAGGGTCCCAGGCTCCTAGCCACATCTGGTGCACGTCTGTGGTGAGCCGAACCATTCTATGCAATTTAACAGAAGTGTAATAGAGATTGTGAATGATCCTAAATTGCATAATTGCATTGTATTGGTCCCACTTAATGAATGTGTAAAGGTGCTTCCAGATAGTTGTCCAATTCCTGGAAGGGAGAGGGGACAGGAGGGCCTGATCCCACCAGTAATTCCAATGGCCCACTAACTGAGTGCAACAAACAGCAGTAATGTGAGATAAGGTGAGAAGCTGGTGCAGTTTTAAACATTGGAAGGATAGTAGTACTAAAGTTATTGTTCCAGGATCCAGTACCAAAATGTCTTAGTAGCATGTGGATGACCTCGAAATATCGAGAGACCAAGTTGGTAGGCCAACCATACTGAGAACTCACCACCTGGAAAAACATCAACATTTGTTGGACTACCAGATCCCGGACTGTGTCAACTCCCATATTGGGCCAGAATTTTGTTTTGGAAAGCATTTTTCCAGCTATTCTAAAATGTGGGTTCCCAAAGAGAGGTTGAGCAATACCCAAGTTTGGGCAGACCCTTAGGAGAGAGTTGAGTTGTGCTTGAGTCTGGAAGGAAGCTACTAAGGGAGTTTCTGTGTACACTTCTTCAGTGCAGCCTTCTGTCCCAGGGATTCCAATGCTGCTTTCCCTTTGGGTTCAGCAGCCTGAATCATTTTTTTCAGCAGCGCAAACTGGTTCCTGGGTTCTCAGAATTACCTCCTCCCCACTGGAGTACCTCACCCCTGCCCCCATCTAGTCCCACCACAGTCCATCCACCCACACTTATCGGGGGAACCTCTGGTAGAGTGGAGCTACAGTTCTCATAGCATCCTTCCATGAGATGCTCATCTGGAATCTCTCTTTACCCCTCAGGCAGTGATCTCATCAGCAGGAGCCCTAATCCTCCTTAATTCTTGGCATCCCTCATGCATCCAAAGCAGCACCTTGGAGATGGCAGCACCGTATCCCATAACTGACTAGCTGTCCCTGCCATCCACCTGCCCATCCAAACATGGTGCTAATGTGTGCTATTGATTTGCATAAATGCAGACTGCAGTGTCCTTGTCTGAACTAGCCTCTCTCTCCTGATGCTGTTTTGACTCCTTCCTCAAACAGGGTGGTCTGTCCCCCACCGCTCTTTCTCAAAGTGCCAAATGGTTAAGTGCCTTAGCACTTAACTTTATGTCACTTTACTGAGTGACAGAGACACTACGCATAACTCACTATGCTGGTGGGAAGTGATCATATATACTTCCTAGTAACTCACAGCCAGGAAGTACTTTCATTTCATGCCTCTTGGCACCTATATATGACCCCAGCTACTGGGTCTCAGTTTGGTCCATTCTCCCCTCCAGTACAAGTTAAGCAACTACTGAAACAAAACACTGAAACTCACTGATGGTACATTTACCTGCCCACCTACACTGCCACTGTAAGCATTAAATAAAATACCTTATTTGGTGTAGGCTAGCTACTCTGGTCTCTTATTCAGTTTTCATCTCTGCCCTTTCAGTTAATATTATATAGCGTGGAGACTCACACACTGTACTCATTAACTAAAGTATCATTATATTCTGCTTATTTAATGAAAATTCACTGTTTAGATTCCTGTTGCAGGACATCACAAAATAAATTAAAAGAATAATATATGAATGCACAGAGCACTGTGCTTACAAATGTTGGGAAACTTTGCAAATGTTTGACCAGTTGTTGTGGAATCTCGCCATCTGTTGGTGCAACTGATAATGGCAGGCAACCAATCTGAGTTTCAAAGATATCAGACTTGTATACATTTAGTGCCTGTTAACTACAAGTGCTCCCAAATTTATTTGACATTTTTCCTGTAACTCCATGACAATTTTTCTGTGTTTTCCTGTAGATTACATTATCTTCAATGGAACTGAATTGCTCTGTTTTCTCATAACACCAATACAAGTCGATGGATCAACTTCCCTGAAAACAACTTTATTTCCCTGTAAAATATAGGAACCCCTGTAGAGCTGGGACTGGGAACCTTACATTAGGAATAACTGGAATTGAATGCTTTTACATTAGTCCTGTACCCAAACCACATCATCACTGCACAGTCCAACCTGCCTAAACCTCCACCCAGCTGCACCATGCTTAACACAACACAATGAGGAATTATGGGGAGAAGTTAATGTGTATTAGTGGGCGATGGAAGATGGGTGCACACTTACTAATGTGCAATGATTGTGATGCAGCAGTCTTTAGGGAAACCTTTTTGAGACTGAGTGCTGCCCCATATGAACTCATCTCTCTGAGTTGCAGGCTTAGTGGGTGAGACTAATATACCAACCTTCCACTTTTAAAATCACTTCTCACCCAGAGGGCTGTCATCTCATCATTGCTTGCCCTAATTCCAGTGGTGCCAGAGGTGATGTTCATTGCCCTTAGTTCCTTAAGTTGACAGCTGCCCTCATTGCCAAGTACCTAGAAACCTTATTTAATCAGTACCTTACCTCCTTGTTTGTCCCTTTGCTATGGAAACAGGATAGAGTTGTCCTTATAATAAATTCAGGTGATCCTAAGCCCCAAGAAAATTACCAGCCAGTGTCCATCCTGCCCACTTAGGTAAAATTCTGGAAGAAAATTGTCTTCTAGCAAACCTGTAACCATATCTCAAAGTACAATCTGCTCTCCCACCAGAATAACTTTAGAAAGGGCCACAGCACTAGCTCTGCATTGGACTGTTTCACTGACCATGTCTTAAAAAACTCGGTTGAAGGCAAGCTTACTGGTGCCATCTTCATGGATCTCTCTAAGGCCTTTGACTTAGGTGATCATGACATCCTCCTTGATAAACTCCACTCCTATGGTTTCTCAACAGTAATCATGGCATGATTCAGCAACTACCTGACTGGGAGATCTCAAATAGGTGTTACTGGGAAGGGGGGGGCACCTCCAGCACCCTACGTGTGTGTAGTGGAGTTCCCCAAGAGTCCATACTGGGATCTGTCTTGTTCTACTTCTTTGTTAACCACCTCTTCAGGTTTGGTACAGACTGCCACATGCTAAAACATGTGGTTGATCTAATTCTTTATGAGAGCTCAATGAATGTATCCCTTTCCAGGGAGCTTGAGGATGTCCAAAAGTGGTTTGCCTCAGACTACTTGTTAACACCAACAAAACAAAAGCAATGCTTTTTGGGTCTAAACCAAGGCTTGCTAAATACACTTTAGGGCACAATACCTCCTCCACCCTGAGCATTTTGGTTCCAGATGGGCCTGCCATTGAATAAGTAACTACTTTTAAATATTTAGGGGTCACCCTTGATCCCTCCCTCACCTTCTCAGATCACATTGGGCAAGTTGTTAGGCGTGTAACCAGAAACTGGGTATCTGCTTCTGGCTAAAGCACCTCATGACCCCTAGGTGCATCTGGCCATTACTCAAGGCACACTTCTACCCATCCTGGGTTACTGCTCTCCTATTTTTTCCCAGAGCTCAAATTGTAACCTTGCTCAACTCAGTACCATCTTTAACACCATCTGCACATTTGTCACACTGGCCCCATTCAACATCCACCACTGCTCCCTTTACTTGATGCTTGTTTGGAAGTCTCCACAGGCCCACTGTGACTATTTTATGGGTACCCTTATTGAAAAGTCCCTTTGTGATGGGGTAAACCCTCACTAACAAGACTCCTTAGTATTAGGACAGGCATACAGGAACTGAGATAAGTAAGTAAAGTAAGTAAATCTTTATTTATCCAGCATCCAATCCAGAAGGCTCTGAGCACTTTACAAAGAGATGTAAGAACATAAAACATTACATACAAGAAATACAAGGGTAAGTAACAGATACAAACAGTTAAAATCAAAATTAAATAATTAATATTAGGAAGATCAATGCTGCAGCTAGGTAAAAACACTTTTTTAAAAAGGCGTGCCTTCAGACTCCTCTTAAAAACTTCCACATATGGGGCCTCCCTCAGATATCTGGGGAGCAAATTCTAGAGTGCCAGACCAGCCACCTCAAATGCACAGTCTCCCTAGGTTTTCAGCCTGGTCTTCAGAACCACCAGGAGGTGCTTTGCAGAGGAGTGGAGTGAGTACACCGGAAGGGCAGGGGTCAGGATGTCACTCAGGTAGCCAGGGCCCGAGCCATATAGGGCCTTGTAGGTGAGCAAGCCCACCTTGAAGATGATCCTCCATCTAACAGGCAGCCAGTAGAGATCCTCCTCTCAAAGTCTCCTTGATCATCCCCTGACTGCAATGGAGATGGGTCAGAGAGCTTTTTCCATTGCTGTCCACAGGCTATTACTGGCCACACTTCCCTCACTAGGCACTTTCCACCTCTTCAAGTCGCATTTTAAAAATGCCCTCTTAACCTCCATGGTTTGCAACAACTAACAACAGATGGGACACTCTTCCCATACCTGGCTCCATCTACTACTCTTGTCTTAAAGCAAGTTATCCAATTTAATAGTTTCATTATTTACATTTTACTGCATATTAGCCAAATGTCAGCCTACCCATTTTTTTGCTTTCTCACTCTGCCTGACTGGGTTGCCTAACCACATGCCTTCGCTGTTTGGCTGCCTTGGTTTCTATCTGTATGAATTGCTATTTACTGTGCTTGACTGTATGGTATGCGCCACCTCATCTTGTATGTTGTATGTTGATTCTGTTGTACTGTATGTGCCATCTAGAAAACATAAGCCATCCTGAAAATGGTCCCTGGGACCAATATATGTACCAGTTATCAAATAATTAAATATAGATGGCTAATTAGAAAGTTGACCAACCTAGGAGTGGGTCTATAGTGGTAAATTGGTTAGAAACTGGTTAAAGGATAAGAGGCAGAGGTTGGTAATTAACAGCACTCATTCTAAAGATGTGATTGTGGTGAGTGAGGTACCACAAGGCTCAGTACTGGGTTCAGTCATCATTAATATGTTTAGAAGGGATATTTTGGAAAAGCTTGACAGGAAGGTGTGCCTTTTTGCAGATGATACCAAATTCTGTAATAGGGTAGACACTCAAAGAAGGGGTGGAAAAAACTGTGTGGGGATCTTGAGAAACTTTCGAGATGGTCAGAACCATGGCATCTGAGGTTCATTGCAAAAAAGTTCAAGGTAATGCATCAAGAACATAAACCCCTCACCACTAAGTATACGATTGGGGGGCACTGGTAGACACCAAGCAAGAAAGGGACAAAGGGGTTATCATATCTAAGGATCTCAGTGTGGCAGGGCAGTGTGATAAAGCAGTGGGTGGGGCTAATGGAATGCTGGGTTGCATAGGGAGTGGCGTCTCCAGCAGAAGGAGGTGGTGGTTTTGCCACTATATCACTCACTAGTGTGATCACACCTGGAGTAGTGTGTACAATTCTGTTGACCACACCTCACAAAGGACATAGACAGAGTAGAGGCAATTCAGAGGACAGCAATGAAAATTGTGCATGGTTTGCTTGAGAAACACTACATAGAGAGATTATGATATCTCAACATGTACACCTTGGTGGGGGGGATATAACAGATATCTACAAGTACCTCAAAGGAGTGATTAGGGTATATGTGGGGGGTCACTTTCAAATGAGAACAAGCAGCACCAGGGCCAGGGAACATGAAATGAAACCTGAAGGGGGGAGATTCATGAAAGTGTGAGAATATATCTCTTTACTGAAAGGGTGGTCGATGCCTGAAATAGATTGTTGGAGAAGTGGCAGAGGCCAAAACAGTGAGGGATTTCAAGCATGCATGGGACAGATACAGGTGTATATTAAATAGGATGCAGGGAGGTGGGAGGGTTGATGGAGAATAGATAGGGTCTATGGAGACAAAATAGGTAGGAAACATCTGGATAGACTAGGTGGGTAAGCAGTCCTTTTCTGCCATCAAATTCTATGCACTCCAGAAGACTGAAGCTATTTTTAAGGCATCACAACATCCTCTTTGCACGTCTTACCAACTTGAGTACTCTTATTTTTCAGTCTCTGAAAGTTCATTGTGCATCAGTGCTGTTGACATGCATTTGAGGTGTGATATACTCATGGATCTGTCTCAGTCTGTAGCAGATCCAGCCCAGTGGCAGAAGTAGGACTTAAGCTTTTACTATCTGCAGACAGTCACTGGGACACTACTCTCAATGGGCTGTATATAATAGCCTCTGGGCGTCCCCCGTTCAGCACGTCTCCCAATCTCCCTATTCAATGACAGCATTCAGAGCTGTCCTGCTCAGCTAGTCTCCCACTCTTGCCACCTGATGCTGGCCACAAAGGCTCTCTCACTTCGTGGGATCTCCCAGCCTCCTTGCCCAGTGGATGTCTTCTTTCTGCTTAATTGTGCTACCACTCTTACCACCTGGTTGTGATCTCCAGGTTCCCCCTTCAGTATGATTGGATATAAGCCAATAAACAATGAGAGGATCTCACTGCAATGCTGGATTCCTAATATAAACTGGTTCCCAATGTTTGATTTTACAGTTTTTGGATTTCTTTGACACCAGTCGTTAACATTGTTACTTAGATTTTTTTAATTCGCCAAGATTTGGAGTGATACACATTATAAAGAGAATCTCCTCCTCACAGACGCCAGAGGGCAGAGGATGAGGAAACATATTTGTTTGCCCCCAAAGATGTCATTTTCATGATAAGAGTATGGGAAAGTGTATGTGTGTGTGTGTGTGTGTGTGTATGTGTGTGTCTGTGTTGGGGTAGGTTTGTTGGTTTGACTATTGGTTTACAAAGGGTGAAGGTGAGAAAGGGCATTTGTTTTATAATTTATTTATTCATATTCAGTATTGCTAATTTTGAAATGGATGGTTGACTGGTCAACCAATGAGCACGTACTGCCTACTGTACATGCTCACTAACAGTTCAGTCGGTGGCTGGCAGTGGTGGTGTGAGGAGGGCTGTGCCATTCGTGCATGGGTCAGGTTTTGGGGGAGCGGGGTGGTGTATCACAACCTGCCGGGGTGAGGGGTGGGGCCCGCTAGACTACCAGGGTATTGTAGATGTTGTGATGCAGATTGGGGAATGGGGAAGGGGAGAGGGAACACTGGACCACCAATTATACTATTCTTCTATATGAGGACAGGGATCAGGACTGGAGAGGGACACTGGACTACAATTTTGTTTTTCTCTATGTGGATGGGGATCAGAGCAGGGGAGGGATAATGGACTACCAATGTTTTTTTTTATCTATTGGGATGGGGATTGGGGCAGAGGAGGGACACTGGACTACCAATTTTTTTTTTTTTAATCTATACGGACAGGGATTGAGGCAGGAGAGGGACACTGGACTACTGGGGTTGTTTTTTTATGTGAACAGGGTTAGGGACTGGTATCCTCTGGCAGTGCGTAGATGGGGTGCGGGGCACACATCCCCTCTGTGCACTGGTAAGGGCTGGGTTTCAAAAGCGTGAAAATGCATCGGTGCTGGTGGCAATTTAGCACTGCTGAAACCTACCAATACTGTGCTTTACTGCACCTGCATGAGGAATACCTCATTTGCATAGGCACAGCACAGCATTGTGCAGGATGGCACAGTCAGGGGTGTATAGTTCATATGTGTTCTTTGAATATGGGCATGCCCCCAACAACTGGCACTGTTCCATGTTAGTGAGGCACAAAACCGGTTTGTGCCATGCTAACCATTTGAAAATTGAGTCCATATGTACACAAACTACAGCCTAACCTCAAAGGACATATGGGATTACCATTGTCAATGCTTATTCTACCACATTAACCAACAGCGGGTCTGCTTCCAGTTGCATGACATGTATTAAGCAGGATGCAGTTTTTCATTATCCCAATGCAGCAAATGCTGCATCTTACTCTTCAGCCACAACCATGCTCACCAAAGCCAACAGCCCTTCCATACACACTAAAGCCACTGCCGTGAACCGAGCTGCCCCAAAGCCATGCTCAGTGAAGTCATCATGAACACTGCTGCCCTTATGTTATATAGCAATGCCCTTGTACAGTTTAAAAAATGCTTACATGTAAGTGCCACTTTCTGTCCAAACTCATACACTGCCTTAAATTAACAGAACTATTTTTTCACTTTTTCATTTTTCAAAATATAAAAATATTTGTTCTAAAAAGACTATTTTGTCACAGTCGGATTCTGACTGCTGTCATATATCATTGTACCTACCCCATGTATGTAATGATCTTCTATGTCTGACTATTTGTTACTACCTCTCTCACATCAAGTTTTGGGTGCACCCTCAGGGGTGGTTAAACTGAAGGGGTGGCTGGACCAGTCACGGCCCACCCACTCTTATTCCTGGGTGTGCCAGGTATGTATTATGGCACCCCCTCACACTTATTTGACACTATGTATTTTTTGTATTAATGTATTTTATTAATATATACATGGTCTGTGTATATTACTCTCAATCAATATATGCAGCACAGAAATTGAAATTTGAGTTGTGTGGGACCCTCAGCTGCTTGTGAACACTGATTTCATACCGATATCATGACAGTAATACCATCCATGCAGTTTATCTGCCTGCCAGGTTACTATATAAGTTTGAATATAGAATTTATTTATTGCTTTCCCCAGTATTACTATGGCAATAGGTGTAATCATTCAAGCCAATGAAAAATTGACACAAAGCAGCCACTAGTTAGAGCAGGAACATGGCATACTGGTCGACAAGTTGAGTTGGTTGGCAGGTAATAGAAGTGTCAGATCTTTAGTGACTGAGGTAATAAATTCATGGTCAGATCCTGATTTGATTGCTTTAGGGAGTCACTGATGATAACGCTGAAGTCTCATTCCCAGCTGTGGTTCTGAGTCTCACCTCTCCCACCCAGAACTCCGTCCTGGGGTTCTTGTTCCCCAGGTGCATAAGCACTTTTTTTTTGGCATTGAACTTCAGCTGCCAAACCCTTGTCCACCCCTCTAGCTTTTGCAAGTCTATTTGTATGTCTTGTATTCCCTCATCATTATCCACTCTCCTGGAGAGCTTAGTGTCATCAGTAAAGAGATGCATCCTACCTCAGATGCCCTCACCAATGTTGCTGACGAACATGTTGAATAGGACTGGACTCATGACAGATCCCTGTGGTACCCTTGCTTGTGACATCTATCCCTTCTGATTTAACCCCATTGACAAACACCCTCTTTTGCCTCCCCTTTAGCCAGTTACCAACCCAATTTACTGTGGCTCTAGTCACATGCAGATCCTCCATCTTCTTTAGGAAGCACCGAGTCGAAAGCCTAGCTGAAGTCAAAGTAGAGCAGATCCACAGTGTAGCTCCTATTCAGTTCCCTTGTAACCCAGTCAAAGAACACTATCAGACTAGTCTGACAATGACACTGGAAGAATAGGCAGGGCCTCAAAGTCATGGTGTACTCTACTGGACCAGTAAGTTATCAGGCTGCTTGGAGGGGATTAAATATTTGTACCAAGTTATGTAATCTCCAAAAATGGTTGCAGTGGAGTGTGCATGTGCATATGTGTGTGTGTATGTGAATGAGGACAGCAGCTACTATGTAGGACTATGCTGTGGGGTGAAGTGAAGTAGAAGCTGTCTAAAAATGAGCAGCAACTAGCAGAAGCTGTCTAAAAATGAGCAGCAACCAGCAGAAGCTGTCTAAAAAATGAACAACAACCAGCAGAAGCTGTCTAAAAATGAGCAGCACCCATCATTATGACTGCTTATTATTAGTATCCCCTGAGTAGTGCTCAGATAATGCTGTACAATCAGGGTTGGACTGGGGTACAGGGGGCCCACGTGAAAAGTTGATGCAGGGGCTACCTGGAAAATAAACAAGGAAGGGGCCAAGGGTGACACATTCTTATTAGTGTTCCTCTTACATTAGATATACTGTATGAGCTCTGTGTTTGCATCTTCAGTTTACTTGCAGTGCCCAAACAACCTCATTTACTTAGAAAATACATGACAATTGCAAAATTTGGAAGGTGGCGGGGTCTGCCTTGAAATTTCCCAGTATCTGGGTTTGATAGTCCTACTCTGTGTACAGCAGAGTCTCTAAAATGGTTGTGGTGCTGTGTTTGCTGGGGAATGAGGACAGTTGCATTAGACATTAGCAACAGTAACTTCATTAGGGCAATTTCACCAGGCTGGGCCTGCTGAAAGTTTGCTATCTGTAGCTAGACTGTAGCTAGACTGTTTATTCTGTTTTTGCTTCCTGGTAGTCTTTTTTTCTTATTTATTTCCCGCTTACTTTAATTTCATGGTTTTATGTTAGATAATAAGGGCAGTTTTAGTGAGTTATTTAGTCTAAGAGCGATACCGGGACGTCCAAACATTCTCGCAGTGTGCTCTAGGGCCGTTTGATCAGTCCTGTTACCGCCCTGACTGAAAAAGGATCTATTTTCAATTTGTGTATCTTCATGCTCTCTTTGCCTAAACCAGAACTGCTGCTGTTTTGTCTCCTGTTATTTTGTTTTGGCCGTAGCAGGAGAGAGGAAGTTGTGGGGAGAAGAAGCTGAGGAAATGAAGTGGATTGTCTGGATGGAACAGATTTGTAGTACTGGTATAAGCCCAAGAGGATTTGTCTGGGATTTTGTTCATTGGAGTGACTGGGTTGCTGGTTTTGGATGATCCTGCGTTGGAGTCTTTAATAAGCATTGGAGATTGGACTGGCTCTAGCATTGCGGGTGGACCCAATAGCGTTGGGAGGTCTGTGGCTAGAGTTTGTTGCTGCTTGGGGCATTGGGCTGTGAACTGACTGGGTAGCCAGCTAGCGGGCATATAGTTCTCCCAGGTTCTCTGGGGGGGGGTCAACTGGTGGGCTGGTGTCGGTGGAGAACCGAGGCTGTGGTAGTGAGCATTTCCAGCCGTGGTCCCGATGGATAGAGCTTTTCGGGCCCCCGTCTGTGCCTTGTTGCATGGATCTGAACATCGTTAAGAGAATTTCTTTAAAGGACATCAGCTTGCAAAAAAATATATAATAAATGGTCCAACTTCAATTTTTATTCATCTCGTGACTTATATTCCTTTTTTGTGATTATTACTCAGTAAGAGTGCCTGTTTCTTTTAAGATCCCCAGTTATTGAGATGGCATGGGGGTCCTGAAGACATCAGCAGCTTTGTATTATTTGATTTTTGAACCTCAGTGAGAGTAGGTGCTCTCATAATTATACTTTGCATTTACCGGTTTTAGTTACAGTTCATGACGATTTATTATTTACTTTTCTGTGACTTGAACTTCCTCAAGCAGACCCATTTTTGTCCGGGACTTTGATGTTTGGCCTAACAGCCCAAATTTCTGAGTAGCCATTTCTAATTTTAACTTATTTTAGTTTATTGTATGTGTGGGGGTGGGTGCATAGGGTTTTATTAGAAGTTTTTTGATTTAGTATAAATCTATGAAACTCTGTTCTCTTGGTGAGAGAGAGGAGGAGATTCTGAAAGGGGGTTCATTTAATTCTTTTTTGTCTAAGTATATTGAGTGAGTGGAGGTGTGAGTGAGAATATTGGTGTGTGAGGAGTGTCTGAAACATGTGCTGGGGTAGTAGGGAGATGGTCAGGCAGTACTTCCCCTTGAGACTAAAGGATCTTTTTCCCTTTGATCATCCTCTGCTCCCTTTTGAAGTTTATAATAGATGTTGAGCTTTCAGCATCTTGAATAGATGAGGGAGTGAAAGGAGTGGGAGATCCTGGAACTCTCAAGGGGGATGGGAAAGGAATGGGCGGATAGAGACAGTGAGAACCAGGAGACACTCTGGGGTGAAATGGACACAGGAATGAGGTTATCCTTGCCTTGTGCCCATACCGAAGGGCTCTGACTTTGTCAGGCAGGAAGTGGGGCCATCATTGGGTTCCTGTACCTTTCGGGTGGTGTTAAGCAATACCAGGTCAATTAGGAATAAGACCAAAGTGGTTGCGGATCTTGTTGCTTCTGTTGACCTGGCTTGCATTACTGAAACCTGGCTGATGGAAGTGCTGGCCCTATTTTGGAATCTGCAGTTCCGGCTGGGTTCTCAGTGATTCACCGCCTGAAAGTGGACAGTAGGGGTGGGGGGGGGTTGCAGTCTGTTTTAGACAGGAATTGGATCTCAGAGAGCTGCCAGTTGGAGGCACCAACTTCTTTGAGTGTATTGTGGGTGCAGGTGCAGGCTACAGGACCCTTTTCATTTACCGTCCACCAGGTGATGGGAGGGAGCTCCTGAAGGAGGTTGCAGACTTCATTGCTGAGATAGAATTGGAGTCCCCCAGATGGTTAATTCTGGGGGACTTCAATGCCTGGGTCAAAGATGAACTCTCACCATTTGGACAAAACCTCCTCCAATTGATGGATTCATTGGGTCTGACAGGGGTTATTACCTCTGAAACTCATGAAGTGGGGCACACATTGGACTTGGTGTTCTACCTAGGGATGAAGATATGGAGCCAATCAATTGGTCTGACCACCACACCCTGAGATTCAGTTTTGCAGCCCCTCAAAATAGGCCTGCTCCTAAGGAGTTAGTGCAGTTCTGTCCTTTGAGAGGAGTTACCTCAGAAGGCCTAATGATGGAGCTGGACTTCTCGGGACTTCCAATGGATAGCATTGACCCAGAACCCCTGGTGTTGGCCTGTAATAGGGCTGTTGTGGGTGCCTTGAATGTCATTGCTCCAACTCGTGTTCACCTCTTACCCTTCATTCGGGGGCCCCCTGGTTTAATAGGGAGATTTGTGAGCTGAAGAGACAGGAGCGAAGATTGGAAAGAGACTGGTGGAAAACTCACCTGGAGGTGGATAAGCTTAGATTGCTGGATCATTACAAGATCTGCCAATCAGCAATTTCCCATAAGAAGGCAGAGTTCCTGTCCAGGGCAATTTCTACAGTGAGGAATAGGCCAGCTCAGCTCTTCTGGACTGTGGACAGACTGTGCAGTCCAGCCTGTCTTCATGCTGGTCGAGTGTTGTCACAAGTACAATGTGAGGAGTTTGTGCGGTTCTTCAATGATAAGGTGTCCACTATCAAGGATGAGATCAGCCAATGCCTTCCCATTGGACCTTGCACTGCTCAATCGGGTGGTACTAATGCCTAGTTGACTTGGTTCACCTTTAGTCAACCAGCAGTCATAGATATAGTGAGGTTTGTCCAGACTTTACGGCCAACATACTGTAGTTTGGATCCAGGCCCTACACACCTACTAGTGGGGTGTGTAGAGGTCATCGGCCCGGTCCTGGCTGGGATAGTGGTGATTTCATTGAAGAGAGGGATCTTTCCAGATCACTTAAAGGAGGTAGTAGTATGCTCCCTTTTGAAAAAAAAACTCCCTTGACCCTGACTGCCCAAAAAACTACAGACCAGTCTCGAAGTTACCCTTTATAGGAAAATTATTGAGAAGGTGGTCACTTTGCAGCTGCAGGATCATTTGACCAACCGCAATATCTATGACCCTCTCCAGTCTGGCTTCAGGAAATGGCACAGCACTGAGACGGCCCTGGTGTGGGTACTAAATGATCTCCTGATGGAGAGAGATTGGAGAACCCATTCCATCTTGATTCTCCTTGATCTCTCAGCAGCATTTGACACCGTGGATCATGGAGTGATGCTCAAACACCTGTGGTTCTTCTGTGGACTGGGGGTGGTCTTCAGCTGGTTTTGATCTTTCCTAGAGGGCAGATCTCAGAGAGTGGTGTTGGGGATTCATTCCTTGGCCCCTCACTGTCTGCCCTGTGGGGTTTCACAGGGTTCGGTGCTGTCTCCCATGTTATTCATGGTGTATATGCTCCCATTAGGGGACATTATAAGATGGTATGGGCTGAGCTTTCTTTGCTATACTGATGACTCTCAGCTCCACATGTCTTTTGTTCATGAACAGGAGTCTGATTGTATCATGGTGTTTAATAACTGCCTGCTGGAGATACAGAACTAGATGAGTACTAGTTGGCTTTGTTGAACTTGAGTAAAATAGAGGTATTGGTGGTGGACCCTGGTTTTAGGATGACAGGGGCATGGGTCGGGGGAACCCTCAGGTTTATACCTTGGGGTAACCTCGCTTGTGGCCTCGGGCCAGGTATGTAACCTTGGCATGGTATTTGATGAGACCCTGACCCCGAGGGCACAGGTTTCAGCTGTAGTCAAATCTTCCTTTTTCATCTAAGGAATATAGCCTGGATGAAGCACCTGGTCTCTCCTGAAGATCTTCCTACCTTGGTCCACACCTTTGTCACCAGTCATTTTGATTACTGCAATGCCCTCTATCTAGGACTACAGGGGGTGGGTATCTGCCACTTGCTGCTAGTGCAGAATGTGACAGCCAGGTTGTTGAGTGGAAACCGTAGATCCAGTCACATAACACCTGTGCTGCGTGAACTGCACTGGCTGCCCATACAGTGGTGGATCACCTTCAAGGTCACATTGCTGACCTACAAGGCTCTACACGAGTTGGGACCTCACTACCTGGAAGAGATCCTGTTTTCTTACTGCCCCTCTCACTCACTCTGATCCTCTCCTGAGGGATTGCTAGAGATTCCCAGGGTATCCCTGAAAACAAATGGAGGAAACCTCACCAATACGAGATAGCTTGACCGTGGAAGGATTTAAAAAATCCTTAAAACCTACTTGTTTAACCAGGCATTTTCAGGGACTTAATGATAGATTGTTAATGTTTTTACTGAGTTTAAATATAATATTGTTACTTTATGGTATATTGTAAAGGTGCCCTGAACTTAGGAAGGGTGCCGTATATAAATAAAATGTTACTTTACTGACTTTACTTACTGTGTGGGATTATATTGTTACAGAGTTGGGGGGGAAACAAGGAAAAAGTACAAGAAATGTATTATTTTGCACTAGAGAACACCAAAATTTCAACAGGTTCTGGGGGCCTAGGTGACCCCCAGGCTCCCGGTCTATTGTTTTGAGGCCTGGACCCTAAAAAATATCTCATGCTAGCAACGCCTCTGCTGGTAGGAGTTTGTTCTGCAAACACTGATGGAATTAGGAAGCTTGTGATTTATTTCTTAATGTCATTGTCCATTTTCTTGTCTCTTCACTGCCCTTTTGCTCTCCATCCTTTATCCTTCCATTTATCAGCTTATGTTGGTCAAGCCCATTGACCACTCACCCCCAATCTGGTCTGTGATCTTATCTGAGAATTTAGGTATCTTGAAATGAAAAGAAGGGCAGGGAGGGAGCACATGTTCAGAAATGCATTGGCTTGGAGATGTTGCTGAATTTCATCAGCTTGTCTTCTGTGCACCTACTATAAAAAACACTCAGCCTGGCATTGCTGGTCTCACCTGGTACAAGAGTAATGTGAGCAATATCAGTCAACTGCTGCAGGGGGGGATTACATGAAACCATATTTGTTCATGCTGAGCACAAGATCGAATGTACTGCACAGCACAATTCAAGGTAATGAATCTAATTAAATGAAAGAATAAATTCTTGACATGACATAGTTTATTTATATGAAGTAAACACTGTGAAAGATCAAAAAGACACCAAAATCTTCACAAAGTGTAACATTTTCTGGGGGCCTAGGTGGCACCTAGACCCCCTCCATTTCAATGAAAATTCTTTGTCCCCCAACATTGAACCTAGTTGAACCACCCCTGTGCACCCTGTACCTCAGCAGCTGTTATTCCTCTCTACCATTCAGCTGGAGCTCTATTCTTCCCAGCAGCTGCCTATTACTTCATTCCTGAATAACTGACCTCCTTAGTGGCTTATATCCTCTTCACTATCCTGGGAAAATTGTCTCTCTTGGGGGTCTTTGCATCTTCAACATACTGGGAGCACTGGCTCCCCAGCAGATGACATCCTACCATCCCCCAGGAGCTTTGTCTCCTTAGGGCCTGTTACCTTCTCCATTTCTATGTGGGAGCTGTGTGTCCCCTGAGACTGATATCATGCTTACTTCTCAGGAGCATTGTTGTCCCCTGTGATTGACATCCTGACCACCTCATTGGAGTGCTGTCTTCTGAGGCTACTATCTGGTTTATCATCCTGGAAGCATAATTTTCCCTGACAGCTGACATTCTGACTTCCATCTGGGGACCATCATCTCCCCTGTGGCTGATTTTTCTACTGCACCCACATTTGAGTTCCATTACTCGTTCCTGCCCATCTCTCCATTCTATACCTTGGGAAATCTTCCCTACACAGTTGTAACTTGACTCAGCTTCAAACTTGGAACATAGTCTCCTCTGTGGCTATTTTCCTGTTTTCTCTAGAAGGTGCCTAAATGTGCCTGCCCCTACTCTATGCCATTTGTGTGCTAAGATTTACTCAGCAGCTTCCTCCAGATGTACACTTTCAATACAGAAAGCATGGTATTCTCAGACAAGCTTTGTATAACATATGTTGGTGCACTTGTCCTAACAAATGTCACCCTGTGGCTACTAACTTTTCCACAAAATCCTTCAATACATCACAGAACATTAGCACTATAACTGGTTATTGTTCTTAGTCATGTCTGTCAATTTTCCACCAGCAAGACATTAAAAACTCATATCTAATCAACATCAAGCCTATACCATCACTTGCCTCCACCTTTATCATCAATATAGTTGGTCTGTTGAACTGCCAACCTGTTAGCAATAAGGCTCTCAACTTAAGTGACCATCTTCTGGAATTAAATCATGACCTGTTCTGCCTCACAGAAATGTGGCTTTCCAGCATCGACCAAGTGACCATCAACAGCTTAGGCCCTAAATCTTATAGTTCAATGTTTCTTCCACGTGCACAATGCTTTGGTGGGGGACTTTGCCTAATCTGGAAAAATCATCCATCAAGGTTGACACTCTTTCCTTTGTTTCCTTTGAACACCTGGTTACACACTTTCCCAAATCATTATTATGCACTATTGTGTTAGTCTATCTCTCCCCAAAGCACCTAATGTCATTTTTTAAGGACTTCTCCAAACTCTTGTCTACCTTAAAGATGAGCAGTTTCAATGCTTTCCATAAGCTCCTCACCAGTAGCTTACCAGCACTGGAGTCTGGTTCTTCATAATTTAAATATTTTCATTTCATATTCTGTGAAGAGGAAGGGATCATAAAGGACTGCTGGCAGGCTGATCCCTTCCCCTTTCTTATCCTGCTCTTGCCCAGTGTAAACCTCATGGCACCTCCATGGTCTGTTGTTATTTTTTAAACTTAAAGCTTTATTGACACTAAGGATACACAACATCACAATTATAAAAATATTACAATTGTTTTGTAAAAGAGTACTACTTTATGTGTACATAGTATTGTTTTAACATAAGGGATGTACTTATCATATTTAAGGTCTGTATGTCCCAAAAAAGGCACTAATTATTCATCTCTCAGAAATGTACTTATGGTTTCCTTTATTGCACCAATAGTTAAAAGTTTGATAACCAATGTCCAGGGTATACTGAGTCCCTTACATTTTGGTGTCTTCCTTCTTTTGTTTGATAGTCCATGGGTACTCCAAGTTGAGTGACAGGGTTAGTAACTCAGTATTTTGTTCATATTATACAAGAACACCGATTTATATGCAACTAATCTCTGGGATGTTATTTTCATTTTAATTACCAGGAAAATAGCATCACTTGTAGAAAAAACAATTTTTAAAAAAACTTTTTGGAAATAAATAACCATGTGTCTACAGTAACTACAATAAACAAATACATGTGCTTTGCATAGAAGAAAAGGGAAACAATGAGGTTTAAGGCTACCGTGTATGTCTTGATAAACAGTTATTAGGTTAATTGACTGTCAAGATATTTATTTACCCTTTTGTACCCTTTCCCTGCACTATTAATTTAGAACCCCTCCTTAAAGGAATTTCAAGTAAGCTGGCCCAGTGGCATGGAGGGCTCAGGCATAATGCCTTACCTCCTACCACAATAGTGATCCATGTTCATAGTGCAAGCGGGTCATCGGGGGTCGGTCGGGGAGGGAGAGGATCAAGCATTTGGAAGACAGCTTTCCTCTCCTGGGGAGGGTGGGGACAAAGACCGGCACTTGCCTGACACTTAGCGGAGGCAAGGTGTTGGCACACCAGGTCCTGTACAATGGGGCACAGAGGAGGAGCAGCCAACTGGTGTGCTGCATGCAGAAATGCATGCAGCTCAGCCATTGTCAGCACTGCACACTCCCCTCTGCAGAAAAAGCAAAAACTGGTCCTGGTCACGTGGCATGAAGGCTGTCCTTCCCAGGTGCCACCCCCGGAGAAGACACTGCCCTGATGCTGGATCCGGACCTGGCGGGTTGAGTTAGGGAACTCCCTGCCACCCTGTCATGGAGGTTAAGCTGTGGGGGAAGATGGGAAGGGGTCTGAAGTTTGGGGATGGGTGTGGGAGGATGGAAAGAGAAAGGAGAGAAAATAATAGCCAAAAAAAAAAAAGGAATTCCAAGTAGAAGAATCTATCTGGCATTATATACAGCTACGGCTGCTGTTCCAGGACTGTTATGCCCATCCTGTTTTCTCTAAAAGTAAGTAAAGGAAGCCATATCTCATTAAACTTATCTTTTTAAAGTCAGTAATAGCCTCTTTCAAATGGATAGTGTGAATTACTTTATACTACTAGCTTATTTATGGTTGGGAGGGGATGACAACCAACACTGAGTGATGGCTTTGGCTGCCGCTGGTATTAGTATTAGGAACAGATGTCACTTGTCACCCTTCTGTGTACCTCTGGAGGATAAGCCCTGTATTAAATGAGCCATGGTGAGTGGGTCTGGTAAGTCAAGTATAGATTGTATATGACTGGACACCTCTTTACAGAATGATTGGATTATCAGGCAGTTCAAAAAATATGTACGTGTGTGTGTGTGTGTGTGTGTGTGTGCCTTTCTTACTGCACTGTCTCCAACATAAATTAGTATTAATGGCACCATAATAACATGATATTTCTGGGGTTAGGAAAAAACAAGCCATCATCTTCCATCTGAGTTCTCTCCATGAGCCAGATGCTGTGGTTCGATGGACACCTTTCCAAATATTTGACCATTGCATTGGGGCAAGCTGCAAGACAGCTTCAATATTCCATTTTCTTGCATTTAAAACACTTTTTCCCTCCAACTATCTCCTAATATTTTATTCACTTTTGGTATGCAAGATTTAAAACTACCCATTTGGACTTGCATGTAAAAAATGTAATTTCTGGTGGCATGGGGGCTGTAACCCCTTCAAATCCTACTCCTTTTAGACTGTAATCACGGCATTGGAAATACTGAAACAGATCTATACTCAGCAACTGAGAATTACTGTTCATTTGCTGAAAGCTTTTAATCATGTTATTATTATCTATGAACTGGGTAAGATATTTTAGACCCTGTCTATTCCACCTACCGTATACCCTATTTAGCGGAGCAGGAGGATAATCAGGTATCCATAAAATAGATGGTTTATACCAGACCATGCTCCTGTACTTACACCATATTCTGCACTTCTGCCATATCTGTGTAGTGTGTTTGGACCATCTATTCAAAATATCATTACTCGGTTACTGAAGGTGGAAGAGGGCATAAGCCCATCGAGACCACCTTCCCAGCACCTGCGGGGGTGTATATTATTTCCCGCTACCAAACAGATAACTATCCATTAGAGCTGACTTTATTTATTTATTTTTTTTTATTTGTTTAACCAGGAGTAGCACACTAAGCTGAAAGCTTTTTACAGGAGTGACATGGGAGCACAGGGAAGTTAAGTGACTTGCTCAGGGTCACACAGTATGCAAGTGGAAGCTGTGAGATTCATAGCCAGGTCTGGTCTGCTGGATGTCACCAGATTTGCAGTTCAGAGCCTTAAACCACTGCGCTATACTGCCTTCCAAAGCCCATGGTAGATAAGTCAACAGTATATATGTGTATCCTTAGTTCTAAGGTTGTACGACTGCTGATCTGTAAATCTTGCATACTGTATCTATCACATGCATCAGCTGAGCCACTTCGTAAAAGGTTTTAAAAGAAGGGAAGTCCATCTCCCTCCTTTGGATTATGTAAGGATATCTCATTTTATTCAAGGTTGTCAGCGTCCCATATAAACTCAGATAGCATTTTGTTAAGTTCTTTACAATCTTTCCTTGGGATGGGTAATAGGCAGTGTGCAGAGCATAGAAACAAGAAACATGGTATAACATTTATCTTCACCACCTCTACCCTAGCAGAGAAGGTTAGGGGCAGGACCTGCTCTCTATTAAGGTCCATATAGACTGCTTGTTTTACTGAGGTATCATTTACTGTGTATAATTTGTGGAGCTCTACTGGTATCTGGACTTCTAAATATCTAACATTTTCTTTCACCCATTTAAAAGGCTGAATTGCCTGGAAAGCTTGTGGCAGGGTACCGTACATTATCAAGCTTTCTGTCTTGTCTTGCTTGATTTAAAAGCCAGATACATTGCCAGAACTCTGTAGAAGGAACATTAGAGGCAGCAATGAAATTTGCAGATTTTGTAGATATATGAGAGCATCATCAGCACAGAGGAAAATATGATTATTAAACCCATCTATGATGATGCCCTGGATGTCCAGAGATTGATGAACTGCCACAACCATGGATTCTATGCTTGAGTGAATAACACTGGGGATAATGGGCATCCCTGTTGAGTGCCCCATTAAATACAAAAAGGGGCTGATATTGTGCCATTTCCTCTGATTGGGCCATAGATCTAATATGCAACATTTGTGCTGAGGACATGAGGTGTCCACCAAAGCCCATTGCCTTCATTGTTCCCTGTAGATATGTCTAATTTTGGTGATCAATTGCCTTTTCTGCACTGATAAATAATAATAGTTTTGTAGTTCCTTTTGGGCATGGGCAGGTAATGATATTTAGACATCTTCCAATGTTGCAGTTAAGTTGTCTATGAAGTATACAACCTGCAGCATGCACTACTTTTGCACCACTGTGCCTATCATCTTTTGCAATCTGTTGGCTAGTACTTTGGTGAACAGCTTTATGTCATGGTTCAGCAATGAGATATGATGGTATGCTGTACAACTGTCTCTGTTTTTACCCAGTTTCAGCAGCACGGACAACAGGGCCTTGTTCCATGAGTCAGGGATGTTTCCTTCTTCCATACAAGTTTGGAATAATTGTTGTAAGGTAGGAGTTAGGGTTTCCTTAAAGGCCTTGTAGTAATCAGCATTGAAACCATCTGGCCATGAAGCTTTGTTAATGGGTAGGCTGTCCATGGCTATCTCAGTTTCTGCTTGTTCTATTGACCTACCTAAAAACACATTACCTTTATCTGTAATGGATGGAAGGTTCAATGTGGAGAGGAATTGCTGAGCTTAGCATTTCACATGGTCAGCATCTCTGAGATCATTGTATACAGTAGTTGTGAATAGTAGGTTTTAAAACTATTCACTGTTCCATCCAGCATAATCCAGACCGTACCTGAATCTTTTGGGTCTTTTATCTTAGCTCTGGTTCTGTCTGCTTCCATTTTTTGTAATCTATATGCTCCCTAAAGCACTCTTTTCTAGATTAGGTGCTTTTACTCCCATCCACACCATATAGCCACTGCTTGCACTCTCCCAGATGCCTTCAACAGCCATTATATTACATATTGCGTCTGTAAGGTACACATGTCCCACTTCCCCCTAAATTACTGCTGAATTAGGTCTTAGAGGTTGCTTGATAGAGATGCCCTCCTCCACAATCTTGAAGCCTCTAATTGGTCACTTGTATGCTCTGTCCCTGATATAGACTGTGCTCTCTCTCTCTGTCTTCTGCTACTACCTACACAGTGTCTGAAACACTCATTTCCCACCCCCCCCGAAGGTGCAGGGTCTGAGGATCCCACCACTCCTGGCTATCACCAGACATCATACAGTTCTGAAAGTGCTGTGATTTGGCTTGGATGTGCTACAGATCTCTCCTCTATCCATCTGGTCTCCAGCTTTACATGTCCCTAAGAAACACCTGTACTAAGGCTATCAGGGTGGGGAAATACAGCATAGTACTTCAAAATGACCCTTCACCAAAACCTCAGCTCCACCTCCAACTTCTGGCAGACACTTCACTCTTTCTTTGATCCCCCCCATACTCCCCCCCACCTTACTAGTTGATGGTTCTCCCATCTCAGATCCCACTTCTGTAGCCTCCATACTCAATTCCTTCTTCACCATCTGTGTCCTCCCCTCAAACCCAGTCCCCATGCCTCCTCCTCATCTACTGGCTTTTCCTTCTCTCCTGTCTCTGTGCAGGAAGTTATTAATGCCCTCCTCTCACTCAACCCACATAAATCCAGCACTGATGGCCTCGACCCACACCTCCTCCTCCATATCTCTGCATCAGCTATCGCCTGTCCTCTCACCCATTTGCTGAATCTCTCTTTTTCTCTAAACTTCGTTCCTCAGGCATGGAAAGCTGACAAGGTGATTACCATTCATAAAGGGTATGATCCCTTCTATCCTGGCAATTTCAGACTGATATCTCTCCTCCCCTCCCTGGCCAGATTACAGGAGTAGCTAATTTTCTGTTGCCTAACTGATTTTCTTAACTCTACAGACCTCCTCTCCCCATATCAATCTGGCTTCAGAACAAACCACTCTACTATTACTTCCCTCCTTCATGTCACCAATGACTTTCTAACAGGCATGGACTATAGACATAGTACTGCTGCCATATGTATTAACTTGGCTAAAGCTTTTGATTCTGTGTCCCAGACTCCTTTTTTATTTATTTATTTATTTAAACATTTTACCAGGAAGGCGTACTGAGCAGACTACTGCTCGATTTCAGATGTGTCTTGGGGGGTGAGGAGCAAGGGAGTCAACACAGAGCATAATACATCAGTAAAATGCATGATTACAAAACACATTATGTACAGAAATAGGAGGTGAGGAGCAGGGGAGTCAACACAGAGTATAAATACATCAATAATGCATGAGTACAAAGCACATCATAGGGGTGGGGATCAGGGGAGTCAACACAGAGTATAAATAGTTCAGTAATGCATGAGTACAAAGCACATTATGTACAGAAAGTACAGCTGGAGAATTAGATACAGGCAGTCTGTTACATCTTGGAAAGAAATTCTGGCAGAATACAGTCAGGTATACGATCAGGGGGGCAACACAGTATATAACAACACAGCATGCACACAATCACTAAAATGAATAGATAACAGCACTTCTACATCAGGAACATGATACAAAAATAGCCTTCACAAATGTATATATGGGTTTACGGCCAGAGGGAGTGAGATAGCCGGTTTAACTGCTGGACCATAGCTACATACTGACAGTGGGGTCAGCCGTCATTGACTAGTTACTTTTTAGAGTCACCAGTTGTCTAGGTGCATGCACAGGAGATGCAGAAGTGGGCTTTGAGGAGGGGGTTTAGTCGATGGGCAGAGCTGGTTTGCCGAGTAACTAGTGGGAAGGAATTCCAGAGTTTAGGCATGCGATATGAGGAAGCTGCCTGTCCTGCAGTGGTGGCCATACGTGGGACACTCAGGGAGCGGGTGTCAAAATTTCAGAGGGAGTGCGAAGGTGGGGGAGGTGAGGACAGGGCACCAGAGAGGTACGGGGGGCAGGGACTGGGTCCAGAACTTGGCCATGAGCCTGGCACAGTGAGGCAACCTCCTATCCTGAAGTGAGGGGAGGTGCAAATCCTGGTAGAAGTTGCAGTTGTGTGTGCTGGGAGGACAGTCAAGAGCAAAATGACAGAAGGAGTGGAAGAGGGTATCCAGTCTGGTTAGGGATAGTCTTGGGAGCAGCACAATAGACTACATCGCCATAGCTAAAGATAGGGAGGATCATTTTCTGTCAAACTCCCACAGGGATGGTAGCGGGATGCATCCGGGTCTTTGGTACAGTGCCCCTAGCTTGGAGTGCAGCTTCTTGTGGAGTGCTTCAAATATACAGAAAAATTGAGGTGTTGGTCGAGCCATACCAGGGAGAGGAGCAGAGATAGTCTCTGCCTTGTGCCAAAGGTCATGGAGACTTTTTTCTTGGCATTCAGGAATAGTTGATTTGTGTGAAACCAGAGCTGAACATTGTTGAAGTCTAGCTGTAATCTAGATTCTACATCAGAGGGAGAGGGGCCTGATGTATACAGGACTGTGTCATCTACATACATGAGAATGGATGTATGTGGGCAGGCCAAGAGCAGGTCATTGAGGAAAATGGAGAACAGTAGTGGCCCTAGGACTGAACCTTTGGGACCCCAGATGAAATGGGAAGAGGGGAGGAGATGGAATTACAATCCTGATGGATTGGGTCCTGCCTACCAGATAGGAGTGAAACCAGTCAGTTGTTATGCTGGAAAGCCCAGCTAGGGAAAGCGAAAGCTTGGCAAGGAGGAGAGGGTGTGAGACAGTGTTAAAAGCCTTTGCAAGGTCGACAAAGATGGCTGAGGTAATGTGGGCTTAATCCATACCAGTGAGGATAGCATCGGTGAGCCTTAGGAGGGAGGTGTTAGTGGAGTGGGACTTCCTAAAACCATACTGGAAATGGGTGAAGAAAACTGTAGATTCATGGAAGGAGGAGAGCTGGGAGAGGACTAAGTGTTCCTGCAGTTTAGCTAGAATGGGGAGAAGAGAAATAGGGTGGTTTTTACCTGGGGAGGAGGGGTCGCCACCCTTTGGGAGAGGGATGACTGTGGCATGCTTCCATTTGGCTGAGATAGAAGCTAGAGAGAAGGACAGATTGAAAAGAGAGGCCAGTGGGGAGGCAATGGCTGGGGCAGACAGAATGAGCATTTTAGTGTCCAACCTGGAAGGGCTTTTCTATCCAAGCTCATCTCCACTGGTTTAGGTTCTATCTCACGAGCCGCATGCAATTTGTCCAGGCAGGAGACAACCAATCCTCCCTTCCCATTCAAACTGGTGTCTTTGAGGCCTCCATCTTAGGCTCAGTTCTGTTTTCAATCTTCCTAAATGACCTTTCTTCTGTTTGCATCTCCTCTCAAATCCACTTGTATGCTAGTGACACTGTCCTCTATGCTTCGGGACCTTCCTCCCCCGAGGTGGTGACTCATCTACAATCTGACTTCTTGAGGGTTCTATGCTGGCTTAAGGCAAACCAGCTAAAGGTTAACCCCCCAAAAAAGGTGTCTATGACCTTTGGTACTGCTCCACAGTTATTCAAACTCTCCTCCACCCCCATCACCACACTGGAGGATATCACCCTAGATGCAGTCCCTGCCTTCAAATATCTATGTGTCTGGTAGGACAGTTGCCTTGACTTCTTCTATCACATTGATAACATACACTCTAAACTCTAGCCGAAGCTAGGTGCCCTATATCGAAACAAAGACTCCCTCTCTCCTATTGTCTGTCATGTGCTACTCACCAAAATGCTACTCCCTGTCTTTGACTATGCTGACATGGTCTTTGGGTCTGCCCCAGCCACTTTCTTCTCTAGACTGGACACCCTCTTTAATGCATTTTACTGTTTTGCCTTGAATGCCCTACCTGCACACATCATTGGTCCATCTACTCCTCCCTCTTCCTGCTCCCTCTTTACATACAACAGCTCCATGCCACCACCTTCATCTGAAAATTATGGCTTGGATCCCTCACCTCCTACCTCTCATCCCTCCTTTCTCCTTTATTCCCTTCTTCCTACCCACTATGCTCCAGACACTCCTCTACCTTCTTCCTCTCCCCCATGCTACTTCTAGTTCTGGGTTGGCAGCCTTCTCCTATTGTCCACCCACCCTCTGGAGCTCTCTTCCAAGCACCCTTCATCTAGCCCCCTCTCTGTTCAGTCTAAACAGTCTTCTCTCACAGACTCCTCTTCCTTCTTGTTCCTGTCCATCATCCCTTCCCCCTTTCTCTCCCTTCCTCCATGATAACTCTTTTGGCTTTTATCACTTTTATTTCTATTGAACAATACCCAAGGATTTCTTCTCACTTTTCTCAGCATTGTACTATTAGACATCTTTAATTCTTAAACATTGTATAATTACTGGTGACCATAAATATCAGCCAGATTACTGTTTTGTTAAAAATGCATATCAAGGCCAACCCGGTGGTGCAGAAGTTTGAGGTGCTGGATGCCACACCTCACACCATGCCGGCGACCCGGGTTCAGGAACAAGCCTGGGCTGCCGGGATCAGCAGGGGAGAGAGAGAGGATTGAGCATCCATAGACTGTTCTCCTCTCTCTGGGGAGGGATCCAGGGACTGCCCAATGTAGCAGTGACCTCCGGTGGCAATCAGAGGTAGCTACACATGGTTGGGCAAAAAGTAGAGGGATAGAGCTGTGGCAGACATCTGAGAGGTGTCATTGCATGTCCAAACTCGTGGTGGGCGGGACTTAGGGGAGAAAAACAAGAAAATCCCCTATCTCTAGGGAAGTGATGGAACCTCCAGTAGCCTGGGCCCACACGCCAAATGTCGTCTGCGACACTCAACTACCCCCCTGTGAACTCTGGGCTCTCCAAAGGAGGCAGGAGAGCCAGAGTCCTGAACCCAATGTAGTTGTCGGGTGAAGCAGTTCAGACGGGCAGTACGGAGCTACAGTGCCGAGTGAGGATTCCTGAGAGATGCCCAATTAGGTAGGTGCATAAACAAAATATACAAAATGCATATCAACTGGATTTTGGGTTATTATGTTCCAAAGGCAATAATAACCCAAAATCTGGTTGATATGACACTTCATAATAACCTGAAATCTGGTTGATATGACATTCCCCAAAGAAAATACTTTAAAATTCTTGCATTACATTGTTTCACAAAAAGCATTTCAACTGCAGTATTTCTTAACTGTGTTTTATTCATGTACAGTTCAATTTCTTCAAAAATAAAACTGTACTCTAGCTAAAAAACATCTTTTTCTTTTAAGCTGCTGGAAATACTATCTAAACCTCCACAACAGCAATTATAAAAAATAAAGGATAGGTAAGTTTGATGTTATGGACTTTTTTCAGATACCCTTGGTGTGTGATGACCACATAAACCTCTTGAGCTTTGCTCTCAAGGTTTATGGGTCATCACACAGCTTGGGTGTGGGAAAAAAATCCATAACACACACTTATGTATCCATTATTCTCTATGTAATGATACTGCTGTAATCTAAATAGTAATCTTTTGTACCTTTGAATCTGAGCTCTGTAAATTGTACTCATATTCTTCAGTTGTACATCTGCATTTCCCTTCCCTTCCCCTCTGGTCACACCTGGAAATTTGTCTTGTCACAGTATGCCTCTCCCGGTCACCAAAATGTTCAATAAATAAAATAAACAACTTTGTTGCTGTGCCTCTTTTTTCATAGTATTCATGGTCTGAGTCCAGCAAATATCTGTCTGCTTTATGTTCCAGTGTCTCATTTTGTTCTGCTCTAGTTTTGTTCAATGCTGGCAACAGTTCCGGGCCTGCATTTCCTTGTTTGTGGAATCTGTCTATATCTAGCAATTTTGTTTTAAGCATATTATTAAATTCCAGAGATTGTTTATGTTTGGCAGCAGTGGCATCATCACGCTGATTTTGGGGAGGCTATAGCCCCCTTAATGTAAGTTAAAGCCCCACCCCAATAATTCTCAGCATCAGAGAATCACGGCTTGACTGCTGAAAATCAAGCATTTGTCAATGCCGAATGTTGGCTTGCTGGCATTGGCATTGGTAGTGCAGGAGTTAGACAGATGCATCTTAGGAATGGCAGTGAAGTACTGAACTGATGCCAACCCACCCCCACCCTACAGAGAGTGACAAGCATTAGGGTGTCCCTTTGGGTGTTTGGTAGTGCAGTGCAGGAAACATGTCGGGCAGGATGTGAGAAATGACAGCTACACAGTTCATAAGGAGGTGTAAAAAAATGCCAGTGTTGAAAATGTGGCATGTAAATATACCAAATTTGCGAAGCTACTAGGGTGTGTGGGAAATATGCAATGCACGCTTGCAACACTGCCATTTTATGGCGTTCGGCACCAAATTTTCAACGAGGCATTTTAGCACCTCTGCTCATGTACAGTGTCACTGTTATTTCCTCAAAGTGTCCCAAGAAGTGATTTACCTCACGCTATTCTGCTACCGGAAGCGCGAAACACATTTTGGGCACGATATGTCAAATGACGGCTGTACTGTTCATCAAGAGGTGTGGAAAAATGGCAAAGGTGAAAATCCAGACTGAAAATATCACAAATGCACGACGGTATGAGCGTACGTGCAATCTGCCAACGCATGCTCGTAACACAGTTATTTTATGGATTATCATCACCAAATTTTCAACATAGGCATTTTAGGTCCTCTGCTCATGAACTGTGTCACTGTCATTTTCATAATCTGGCCCAAACACTGATTTCCCACAGCAACTGAGCTATTGTGCGCCGGAAGTGCGGAAACACATTTCGGGCAGGATGTGGAAAATGACAGCTGTACTGTTCACAAGGAGGTGTACAAAAATGACAATGCTGAAAATCCGTCAGTAAAATATTGTGAATACGCAAAGTTACAAGCCTGTGTAGCAACTGCGCAACGCACGCTCGTAAAACAGGCATTTGTTGGATTTTTTTCCACCAAATTTGGAACTTAGGCTTTTTTAAGAGGGCACCTTATGAATACCACCATCGTCATTTTGAGTTAATGTCTCAAAAGGTGATTTTGCACAGTGATCTGAATCACCTTCGAGGCCGATAAATGCCATGACAGTGACAGAATTTATGAGAGGGCCCCAAAACCCATATTGAAAATTTGGTGCAATAATTCCAAAATGCCTGAGATATGCAACAAAGTTGAAAACCCTATCTAGCCCATTATACAGCTAACCGGCATTTCCTCAGTTCGCGGTCGGCTTTGAAGAGGTGCAGACATGTTCCTGGTCCACGAAGATCATCGCGCTGGACTCGAGGAGAGTAAGTAAGGGTGAGGGGTTGTAGGAGGAGGGTGTGCAGTGGGTGGGTGTGGGTTGTGGGAGGGCAGGATAAGCGCCGTGGGACCGCGTTTTAATTTGCAGATTTAAAAAAAAAGACAATGGGACGTTTGCCACGCTGGGGGTGGGCTCCGCATGGCAGAAGAATGGCTGGGGCGTGGAGCCGAAGGGGATTGTGCATCCCTGGCCGGGTTATGGTATCAGTTGCCATGCTGGGTGGGCCTCAGCGGCACCCTGTACTGGGAGGGATAGTGGAGCCGACGGGGATTGGGCACCCCGTCGGCAGCAGCATCAGTTGCCATGCTGGGGTGGGCTCCCAGCGTGGCACCCTGTATGGGGAGACGGCATGTAGTAGTGGACATAACTCCTAAACAAAGTGCCGCTGCATGACGAGCTTGTCTCTGATTGCAGTGGCACTTTGTTTAGAAGTTATGTCCACTTTACATAATGTTGGTGTCAGCGCTAGCATGCTGGCTTATTGGGGAATGAGGGACGAACCTACTGATGCGTGCCCTGCATTCGCCCAACAGCAGCTGCGCCCCCAAAGTTGCACTCTCCCAATATGTTCACTGCCGTGCAAGCGCGGCAAGCCAACATAAAAAAGAAGCTGTGATTTTCTTAAAAGACACGGTGCTTCACAGCACCACCACATGGAGCGTACTTTTGTTTTTCTCCGTTGGACTTTGTGAGTGCTCTTAAAGAGCTCATGAAGTCCAATGGAGAAACATGAAAGTCTGAGTCTCGTGAGCATGCAGGCAGCTGCTGTCAGTCCCAGAGCCAATGGAGAGGAGGAGAGAGGGAGGCAAGAGGGGATGTCATTTTATATTTTTTATATTTATTGAGTCTCAGAATTAAGACCTTTGAGCCAGGGGCTCATTTACAAAGGCTCCACATCTAATAATTTGGATAATACATAAGAATGCATAGCAAACTCAAGTACATTGGGTAAAATTAAACCATCATGGGTGGGATACAACAAGCTGGAATAATAGTAAAATAATCAAATTACATACTAAGACAATTACATACTAAAACAATGGATAAGTGCTAGCATTGTTAGCAATACAGATATTGTCAGGTGAGCCTAGTTGGAGAGAAGGCCAGAGAAGTGTAGACTGGGATAGGGAAGAGAGAAAGGTGATTGGGAGTTGGAAGAGAGGAAGTAGAGTGGGGGGGGGGGTGTTCTTGCAGACAGGGATCATATAGGCAGTGACCCTGAAAGAAGAAGGTAGAGTTAAGGGGATCCGTGGACTCATAGGTCATGCATAGGTCATAGCAGCCCAAAGGGCAGTGTCAACATCATGCCATGGTAGAGCTCAGAGCTTGGGGCAGGGATTGTCACTGTGACCACACTGACAAGAGATTAGATGTGTTGATTGACAGTGAGCATGGGGGGGTTGCTATCCTCTCAGTTCCACGTGAGGCCAGAGGTGGGTACAGGTGTGTGGGCATCTGCTGTGCCTTGTGGGAGGGGACAAGTTCAACACACGAGCCACTGGCCACCAGGGAGTGATTGACAAGGGGGGTTTCTTGCCATGGTGACTGCCTTAATTTCTGCCTGCACTGCCAACAGCATTGCTTTTGCTTGCACAGCTGAGTCCATCAGTGTACAAACATGTGGTGTGTTTCTCAGACACACACTTGGTATACAGTCCATCCAAAAAGCTGTGCAGCAAGACAGTGATGTAGTTAATGGCTGGCAGTTGCTGAATAGGATGATCTTGTTCTGTTCTGTGCTTAAGTTGCAGTCGAGTTGCAATTCTGCATATACTTAACCTGGCTTCCCCTCACTTCACTGATAAAATGAAGACTCTCACCGAGAAACAGCTAGAGAGAGCCAACACTTGCTTATGGGCATTATCCTCTGAGACAGGGGTTTGTGTTGTGGGTCTGTGGCAAGCAAGCTCAGACAGTCTGTGATACTACTGACTAAGCTATAACCCCCCCTTTTTTTCGAGACAGGGTGAATTAGGGCAGGCAAGCAGGCTGTGAGCTAAGATAATCAATTTCATAATTTTTTTTATAAAAAAGCTGTTTTTCTTATACCACACAGTACTTGGAATAGTATTCATCCCTGATGTGTGTTAGGCTTAGTTCTGTTTGATAAAAGAGCATTTTTCCTATAGCGTACTCATCAATTGGCATTGTTTCAGCCCTGTGTGTTATAGGCGCAGTCTGTCTGACAAAATTTCATTTTTGTTATCACATGTTCTGTAGTTGGCACAGTTTCATCCCTGTGTGGCAGACCCTGTTTGCCCAATAAAAGAGCATTTTCTTATACCACATTCAGTAATACTAGGCATATTTTGAGCCCTGTGTATTAGGCTCAGTCTGTTTGATAACAGAGCATTTTTCCTACAGCGTACTCATTAATTGGCATTGTTTCAGCCCTGTATGTTATAGGCTCAGTCTGTCTGATAAAAGACTGATAGAAGAAACTTTTTCTTATAGCGTACTCTGTACTTGGCATACTTTCAGCCCTGTGTGTTAGGCTCCATCTGTCTGATAAAAGAGCATTTTTCCTATAGCATACTCATTACTTGCATCATTTCAGCAGGCACGGGGTCATAATGGCACAACACATTATGCCACAGCAATATACCACGCTGCCAATACAGTGCAATATATTGCATGTGGCATAAGTAATTTCTTATTACAGGGGCTCTTGTTTCAAACCTCCAACTAAAACAACTAACCCCGGGGGGGGCGGATTAAAACTAAATATCACACAAAGTGCAAATAAAATGAAATATTTCATACATCTGGGAATCAAACCCAGTCCCAAATGCACTACTTGCCTGCCTTGCTGCCAGTGGCTCATCCTATTGAGCCATGGCAGCTGCTTGGTGGATCCCTGTCCCAGCAGTGGTCTTATCCACTGCCTGGGACAGGGAGATGGTGCAGTACCATGCACAGACCCATTCATGGTATTGCACCCTCTCACTGTCCTATACAACGCTTTTCTGTTTTAGGGTTTTGTTGTACGCTATTCAGTGTATGACATATTGACCCGGTAGGATTTCAGCCCTGTGTGTCAGGCTCAGTCTGTCTGATAAAATAACATTTTTCTTACATGTTCTGTACTTGGCTGAGTTTCATCCTCATGTGCCTGACTCTGTTTGCCCGATAAAAGAGCATTTTTCTTATACCACACTCAGTGCAAACACAAGCAGTGCTTGTGGTGCAGTGGATTGGGTCCCTGCCTCTGAGGATGATGGTTATGGGTTTGATTCCCAGTGTGGGGAAAATTTATTTTAAGCAGAGTCAGTGGCTCAGCAGGTAGCACACTTACTTCTTAGGCTGGAAGATCAGAGGGCTGTCCAAGAGCTGTGGGTTCAATTCCCACAGTGGCAGAGAAGTGTCAGAGGGCTGTTGGTTCAGTCCTATGCCTGGCACTTGAGTTAATATCCCAGTACTGACACTGTAGTGAAGCATGAGGGGAGTGCTGCACTTCTGAGGTGCCGTCTTTCAGATGAGACATTAAACTGAGGTCCCATCTGCCTGTTCAGGTGGATGATAAAGATCCCATGGCACTTATTGAAAAGAGTAGTGGAATTTTTTATTTAAAAACAAACATTTACAAATATCTTCCAAAAAAACAACAACAAAGATTTAGATTACTAAAATACACCAATCATGAAATAAATAATATAGTACACAGTACACACTATTCAAATCTTGTGCTTTAAACAAACCAATTATATATTCCTAAAAAATGTTCTATTCTATCCTATCTCTTCCTTAACCTATAAATGACATGTTTTTCCACAATTCTTGTGCTGCTTTTTCACCATACAATTTACATTCATTTGAAAAAGTTTTATCAACCTCTACCTGGATTTAAAAAAATATATTTTTGCTGTATATCTTTACTTTGCATAAACCTTTGACATCTCACTTGCCAAATACACCACTTTAAAATTGCCAAAATCACATATACTGTATTTTTTTTTTAGTTCATCCCAATCCTTTGTTAACGGACCCAATATCAATATATTGTAATTAATTTTTCCAAACAATGCTCTTACCCCAAAACTTAGCTAAATTTCCCCAAAAGTTCTTTATAAAAGAGCATTCAAAGAAAAGATTATTCATACTTTCTTCTATCATTCCACAAGCTACTTCTGGGCATATCCTTTTCTCCTTCTTTTTATGGTTTTGGTTGCCTTTAACATTAAGTTTTTCATGACTACTCATCCAAACTGTTTCCTTCATTTTCCTCGGGATCCTTTTTTCTAAAGTCATGTCTAGTATTTTTTCAACATGTATACCCATTTCTGTTTTAAAGACTGGTTCTTCATAAAACATTTTACACAACACTTCCTTATATAACAACTTTCAACTTTTCCTAATTAATAACTCTGTGGTCACTTCCCCAAACTGTCATATATTTCCTGCATACCTCCAGGTATTTGGGTATTTCATACTTTTGTTTAAAATTCCCTTTTTTCCTATGTTTGTAATTAGGCGTTGCTTCCTTCTTTGTGAAAACTGACTCCACATTTGATCTTCCCCTTGCATAATAGGAACTGTGTTCTCATATATAGAAACACACACACACACACAGACAAAAAACTACAGGATGAATTATATTTAACCCCCACCCCCCATTCTAGGCCTATATGTATGTGCCCTTTTTATTGGGTCTAAACAAGAACCCCATAGAAGCTGAAAAAAAGACTCATAATCTTGACTTGAAATGTTCATGGAACTGGAAATATGTAAGCTACGTATAAAAAAATAGGTAAAATAAAAGTTTTTAACAAATAAATCCTTTTTTCTTTAGACATAGAAACATAGACTTTGACGGCAGATAAGGACCGCTTGGCCCACCTAGTCTGCCCATTTCCCTACCTACAGTTTTAGAGTTGTAAGGTTTTGAAATTTTGTTTCTGAGCATGCTCAGTCTGGTTTTAGTATAACTGATACAACATCAGCATTTTGTTTTTGTGATCATTTTGTTTTTGTAACATTAGTGTTTTTCTGGTCCCCCAAAAAAGATTTTGGGTCATGATGGCTATCATCTTGTTTTTTTTTTAAACAAAAAATTAAATACAAATTATGATAAAAAAAAAAAATCTCCGTTAAGTAAAGATGACCCATTTGCTAGATTCTGGTGGTTATTTTTTGAGAAACAGCCCAGAAATAAAGTTTTCTGGGTACCCCAAAAATCAAAGATCCCAGTTATGTGACAGGAGCCATTTCTCAAGTCATGAGCTAAGTATTATCCTGTTGCACACAAAGTGCTGTGACGGAATTTTCAATTGTTCCCCAAACATCAGTGATGCTGTTTGAGTTCCGTCTTGGTATAGCAAAGTGTAGAACACATTGACTGCTAGCCAAGAACATGTAAAGAACCATACTGAATGTACAGCCCTATTTTCAAAAGGTTAGCAAGGCACAGATTGGGTTTGTGCTGCCCTAACCTGGAATAGCACTGCTGTCAGGGGAGCATGCCCATATTCAAAGGACACTTCTGCATGGTGTACTCCCGACAGCACCATATCACACAGTATTGTGCTGTGCCTATGCAAATGAGGGATCCTTCATACAAATGTGGCACTGCACAATACTGAATGTTTTCGGAAGCACTAAATGGCCCCCAGCAGTGGTGCAGTTTAACGCTTCTGAGACCCAGCCATTAACATGTGCAGATGGGAGAGCGTACCCTGCACCCCATCCACACACTGTCAAGGGCTCTGTACCCTGATTGTCCAGCAGTTCTTCCCCTGCCCTGATCCCTATGCCTTTATGAAGTATAAAAGCATTGGTGATCCAGTGATCCCACCCTAGCCCTGATATCCATGCCTTTATGTAGAATAAAAGTACTAGTGAGCCAGTGATCCCACCCTAGCCCCAATATCCATGTCTTTATATAGAATAAAAGTAATGGTAGTCCAGCTGTCCCTCCCTAGCCTCATTCATTGTGTGTTTACCCTGGTATTCTAGTGTCCCCCCCACCCAGGCAGGTAGCAACCCACCACCTTCTCCTCCAACTCCGACCAGAGCCAGAAACTGGCATAGCCCTCTCAGACTGTGCATGGCAGAACTACAGACTGAACTGTCACTGAGAGCATGGTGAGTAGACAGCACACACTCATTGGTTGACCGCTAAGGAAATGCGCGTGTACTGTCTACTGTATGTACTCAGTAACAGTTGAGATAGTGGCTAGTCGTGGTGGTGTGAGGAGAAGTGTGCCAGTCACCACATATTTCAGTTTTTCCATTTGTGTACTTTCTTTTGTGCAATCTGATATTTAATTTCCCAATTTTTAAGGGCTACCTCCTCTTCCCCAAAGATAATACCTAGAATTTTTATTTTACCTTTCACTATTTCTAGTTCCCCCACATTATTGTGTTCTACTTTCCCTAAATGAAATATTTTACTTTTTTCTTTATTTATCCTAATACCTGTATATTTACTATATTTATCAAAGGTTTTTAACAAACATTCTCCTGATTTAAAATCTTTTGCCAATATTACACAATCATCTGCATATGCACAACTCTTTTTTAACTTTTTATTTCCCCATATTATATTCTGTATTTGTACATGTTCTTCAATGTGTCTTAACAACAGATCTAACTCAAACACATGTAGGAGAGGACTTAGAGGGCAACCCTGCCTACCACCATTCTTTACAAAAATTGGGATGCCCAAATGACCGTTCACCATTGGGTAAACTTGTGCATCTGAATGCAAAACCTTTATTAAAAATATGAATTTATCTGGTATATTATAGGCTTTTAATACATCCCATAAATAGTTATGTTTTATAACACCAAATGCTGTTTCTTGATCTAGGGTGAATAAGTATCCATCCAGTCTATTTTTTGGGCTTCATTAACAATTTCCCTCAAATATATCAATTTCTGCCTGATATCTCTCCCAGGTATCGCACATGTTTACTTGCTTAAAATTAAATTATCTGAGAATAACATTAATCTTTTGCTTATTATTTTAGCTAGAATCTTATAGTCTGAGGTTAACAGATTAATTGGTCTCCAATTCTTTATATCTAATCTATCCCATTTCTTACATATAAATAGTGTCACCCCTTGCTTGATACTTTCTGTCATATTGCTTTTTTGAAAAATGTCATTATATACTTTTACCAACATAAATGATATCTCTTCTTCATACTTTTTATTAAAGGTATTTGGTATTCCATCAATACCAGGAGCTGTATTCAGGGTAAGAGATTTCATAGTTTATTTAATCTCACTAATCTTTATTTCCTCATTCAAAAAGTCTGTTTCTTTTGACTCTAATTTAGGAATATTTATTTTGCTCAGAAATTCTGACATACTTTCTCCTATATCCTGTTGAAATTCATTTTTCACATGATCTTATATTATATGTTTCATCTGATTAATTTTGGTTTGTATAACCCCTTGTTTATCTTTTATACCAAACATTACTCTGTTTTTAACTCTATCTGCATTACTATCAAAAGGATTTGTTTGGAATTTAGTATCTTGGGTCCCACTTTTCTGCTCCATTATTAGTGACTTTATTCTATCATATTAATATTTTTGCATTTGCTCTTTTATTTCTACTATTTACTTAGAATTATCTATTTAATTTTGTACTTGGTGTGTGACAACTTTACATAAAGTGGCTCTCAAACCCAGGCATTTTTTATAGTTTGATATTTCTTCCCATTGTGACCTTTCAAGCATTAGCTGTTTTATATCTTTTTTGTATCTTCCCACCATTCTATACTTGAATCATAAAGTTCAAATACTGACTCTCTAGCTTTAAAAAGATCTAACATTTCTTCGTTACATTCTGATACCTGTAACCTTTCAGTATTCATTCTCCAAAAACCTCTCCCCATCTTAATATATTGTCCTAGATCTATTTTAACTCAAACTCCTAAATGATCTGAGGTTTCTATAGGAATTGTCTGTATTTCTAATATTTTAGTTTCTTCTGGTAACATCCAAAAATCAATCCTTGTTGAAATCTTACCTTTAAAAAAGGTGTGCTCTGCCTTTTTTCCTTTTATTTTGTATGCTTCTACTAAATTCCCTTTTTTAAGAATGTCATTAAGTGTATGAGTATCACAAAAAAATGTACTTGTTTGCCTTCCGCAATCTTCCTTAGACAAACCACAATTAAAATCACCATCCAACAAAACCAATGTTGAAGTATGTATGGGTTCCACTAAATTATTTTTTTTTCCTTTCTGATATAGATTGAGGACTGTAGATGTTAATTATTCTTACTGTTGTATTTTTAATATGTGCATCCAATATAAAAATCCTCCCTGGCACTAAATCTACTATTTTAATCACATTCACCTCTTGTGAAAGGAAAACTGTTTCTATTCCAGAATGTTTATCCTCCCCAATGGACCACAAAGATGGTCCCCACCTCCAATCCTTTTGTGTCTGCTTGATTTCATCTGTAATATACAGTATTGTATCTTGCAATAATATTATTTCACTTTGTATCTCACTTAAGACCTTAAAAGTAATAAACCTTTTCTTTCTGTCCCTTATACTATTCACATTTACTGTAGTACAAGTTAAAGAATCCATTTAAATGTCCAAACAATATTTATTTTCCCTTTTTTCCTTTTAACCATCTTTTGCTTTTTTCTTTTCTTGGAGACTTGTGTATCTGTAATGTCATCTTCTGCAATTTCTTCTGGTTCTGTAATGTTAATACATGAGGAAAATGACTCATCTTCCAGATCACCCCACTCTTTTTTCTGCAATGTGGTATATATGTTTGTCAGCTCAATCCCTTCTCTGTCTTTTTCTAAAGCAAGGCCTATTGAATTTCAGGCTTGAGTCTTTTTCTTGGACCTTGTAACTATTGTAAATTCATTTCCATGCTTGTTCTTTTGTTTGCTTTCTGAGTTTACCACTTTACCTTTTTCTGTTTCTTTTTGTCTCATCAGCATGTATTGTTTTACCTTCTGGCCTATTCAGGGAACTGAAAGCCCTTCTTTATTAATGGCTTCATAAATTACTTTATCATCCTGTCCTTTCATTTTCTGGGCCTTTGCTAGGTAAACATCCTGATCTGCAGTTTCACCTGGGTCTGGACTGTTATGAGATGCCATGGGGCAATGTAAAAAAAAAGTGCCCTTCCTCTTTGCACAAACTGCATTTTATTCAATTTTTACAGTCTGCTCCTCAATGGCCTATCTCTTCACACAATTCACATTTTATTTGTTCACACATGTTACTTAAGTGGCATTTGTTACCATATCTGTAGCAGGCCTGAGGCTGGCCAGCAAAGAAAACAACCCCTCAAACTCTCCCCCCCCCCCCCCAAAAAAAAAAACAGTTTGGTAGGTGTTGAAATTCTCCATTTAATTGTTTTAAGGTCACTTTATATTTCCAACTTCCAGTCCATAAGCATTCATCATCAAGTATGGACTCTAGAGGCCCATGCACTATACATTTTTGATTCAGCCAGAAGGTGATATCAATCACATTTACACCCTTGTTCCTAAACAACACAGCTATAATTTTAAAAGCAGGCTTAGTTAGCAGAATGGCAATGAATTTATTCTACTGGGGTGTATTTTTTAGCTGATAGAAAAGCTCCAAAATCTATTCAAGCCACTCTGATGTTTAAAACTTATATCATACTCGGTACTACCTGGTACATAAATCAAAGCATATGTTTCATATGGGTAGAATTTCATATCCTCTTTTAAGAGATGTCTATATATATATATTTATATTCAATCTGGAGCATCTGCAGCTGCTCCTTTGAATTTGAGACATACTGCATTTCTTCTTTTGGCTTGCTTAAATTGTTCTTTGAGAAAAGCTTTTCTCTTGTGTTCCCTGTCCAGGCATTTTGTTCTCATTTTCCCTTCATTATTTAGGCCATTTTCATTGTGTATCATTTTTTTGTTCCACCTCCATAGAAGTTTCCTCAAAGTCTGTAGATATTTCAATCTCTTTAGTACTGCCAGCATTTTCATTTTCTTTCATTAATTCTTTGGGTGATGTTTCTATTATCTGTTTGGTAAGTTTTTCCTCATGTGTTTCATCTTTAGAGCAAGATGGTATATTGGGGTGCCATCCTGTCCCATCCTTTGTTTTGTTTTCCAACCTGCTTGTTGCAGGGCTTCTGTTACCCACTCTGGAGTATCTTTACAGTGAGGACTGTCACAATCAGAACTTTCTTTATTTAGCAGGGGCCCCTTTTCTTCAGAAATTTGCAAAGTTTTATCTTTAGGTTCCATAAACCCTTTTGTTTTACTTTTGACATTTGCTGCCCATCTTAGGCTGAGTCTTTTACAAGCCTCTATGGCCATTCCTTTCAGGGCAGTAGCTTCATTCTTTGTACTTTTAGTAGCTAGAGAGGGAGCGGCCTGTACTTTGCTTGCCATATCATCACATCTCAGCTGTTCTTGACAGGTCTTTACTTTAGCATTCTCCCTTGCTACTTTCAACGTTAACTATTGTTTTCTTTCTCTCAGTAATTCTACTTCTTTTTCTATTTGTGCTAGAAAATATGCAGAATCTTGAGACATACTTGGTTCATCTTTTGTTGTTGTATTCAACACACGCACTTTCTCAAGGACAGTTTCAGAACATTTTCCTGAGGTCTTTAGCCCGCGATTTTCATCCTACAACTGTGTTTATTCATTCTTTTTTTCTGATGTTCTTTCTGTAATATTTTCTCCAGTAAACAACTCCTCAGGTATTAAGGCAGGGGTGTAGACCTGTTCCCTTGCCTCCCCCATATGTGAAGAGAATGTAGGCCTTGAAATCGGGCCTCCTGCTTGCAGCACAACCTGCTCCCCTGCCACATCATCACTTTCTCCTCCTCCTGTGTCCGGCTGTGAACTGGGTCACTCCATTCCATCCACAGGAAGTGACAGCACCCCTGCAGGCAGAGTAGGGGAATTTCCCTGGTGTTCTGGCCAAATTTCCCTCATTCAATGGAAATACCACCAACAGTTTAGTCTGTTTCATGGTCAGTTGGCACTCATCTGTGGGTGGGGGTCAAAGGGGGAGGGCAATTGCAAGTGGGGTGCTAGCTTGACACTCGAGCAGACTTGATAGACTGTGTGGCCTGTTTCTGCTGGCAAGTATTAAGTAAACAATTAGTACTAGGCATACTTTGAGCCCTGTGTGTAAGGCTTTGTCTGTCTGATAAAAGAGTGATAGAAGAACATTTATCCTATAGCGTACTCAGTACTTGGCATACTTTCAGCCCTGTGTGTTAGGGTCCATCTGTCTGATAAAAGAATGTTTTTCTTATATCATATTCTGTATTTGGAACAGTTTCATCCCTGCAAGCCAGACCCTGTCTGCCTGATGAAAGAGCAATTTTCTTGTAATGTGCTTGGTACTTGTCAAATACAGTATATATTCATCACTTGTGAAAAATGAGTATCCATGACATTTCTGTTGGAAATAAAAAAAATCAGAATGAAGCAACCAGCTGTCCAGACACAAATGCAGATCAAGATCAACAACTGGAACAACCATCAAGATGTGAAGTACAAATACCAGTAGATTTATATGTAGTGAAAACATCATCTCCGGTAACATCTCACAATGCAGTATTAGTAGCCAGATTCAAGCCTGCTATTGTTATACCCAGTGATCTAGGAACCAAAGAAACTGGTCCTATTCAGCCAAAGCTGTCTAATTTTCCACAATGGGATTTTGGAAAGCAGAAGTGTTTATTTTCAAGCAACTGGTATGCATCATTTACATGGCTTGAATATAGTGCCAGCAATGATGCCATATTTAGCTTTGTCTGACGAATGTTTTCCAGGTGCACTGGTAGAGCAGATGCAGCCTTCACATCCAGATGCTTTAACAACTGGAAGAAAGCAATAGAGAAACTGATGAAACACCAACAAACAGCAATACATATAGGAGCAATGGAGGCCTGATCTACTTATATGAAATCTAAAAAATGGGGCAATATTATACAGCTAATGGATTCAGCAATGATTGCAGATATTAAAAAGTGTAGAAAATACCTGAGAAGATTAGATGAAATTGTTTTGTTTTTAGACAGCAGGGAATTACCTTTCATGGCCACATAGAGTGTGAAAGGAGCTCAAACACAGGTAACTTTTTAGAGGCTTTTAATCTTCTAAAAATGTTTGATCCTGAATTGGAAAATTTGCAAATTCAGATGCCAGGAAATGCTACCTATCTCTCACTACTCAGTCAAAATCAGATGACAGAATGCTGTGCAAAATTAATGAGGGAAAAGTTTAAGGGCCAGATATTCAAAACTCTGCTCCGGGGCTAAATTAGCACTGCCCGGTGGGCAAAGTTAGCCAGAGCACAAAGTAAGCTACTGAATATTCAAAAGGAATAGCCCAGGGCAAACAGCCTCTGAATATAGCATGGGAATGAGGCCAGACAAACAGGGCTGGGAGTGCAGGGCAAATGTAGCCTTGGAATAAGACAGCTCTGAATATAGCAACCAGGAAGTGCAGATCACAACAGCAGCACAGTGCACAGCAATGTGAAGGTAGGTAGAGGAAACCTATGTGGCCAATGTGTGTTCCAGCAAATGCATGGACCCAGTACGGCTGCAGGGAGCAGCCTATGGGAAAGTACAGTGTGCAAAACAGTATAATATTCCTCAAACCATTTGTGGGGAGCTAACTCATTTGCATGGGATTAGCAAGGAGCTAAGCTGTTTACCTGGTGCAGACACGTTTGCCAGGTGCTAAACTTTGCCATATTCAAAAGTGACATGCAAATGAGCCTACTTAGGTAGTCTCTGGGCAAACAGCCACATTAGCATGCCATTATGCCCTGATTTGCATGCAGTTTGCCCAGCATTACTGCAGGGTCCCACAGCTCCAACTGTAGGTCACTCTGGAAGAACAGGGGCTGGCCAGGTGTGACTGCAGCTCCACCTGTAGGTCAGTCAGGCAGTGCATGATGATAGCAGCAAGCTACATGTGAACAGTACAGCATAGCATATTGTACCCCAGGGGACAACACAGCATAGGCACATGTGGTGGTGGTGTTGCATGCAACCATCACACTGTAGGTCAGGCTTCAGTGCACAGCAGACACTACAGTAGCAAGGGGGCCGGTAGTGTGAGGGACACAGCAAGTCCTATGGTATGTAGGGCAGTAATGACCACTGCACTGTACACAGTGACAGGCCCAGCTTACAGGAGATTACTGACCATGGACAGTACTGTTACACTGTTGTGTGATCCACAGATGCTGCACCTGTGGCATGGGATGCCCACAGTGACATATACATGGCTGGCTGTGTGTGCTGTGGCATCTGTATAGTTGTGCGGTATGTGGCTGGGGGGGGAATGTAAGCTCTGACAGACACACAGGTGGTGGGGTATTCCCACTACTGGCCCGTGTGCACTGCATGATGTGTCCCAGACTTGTGGCCACACCTGGGCTGTGGCAAGGTCTGGCCACCCTTACACCATCCTCTCTATGGCCACCATGCCCACAGTGCTGCATGTGTGTGCTGGCATTTATTGGTCACCACAGACATATGGTCTGCAGGTGTGTGCTGCATGGCCACACTACCATGATGTCCCCTGTGGGCCAGATCACTCCTTACTGCCTGTGCTTGGCAGGGACTGGTGGCAGCTGTTGGCATCATGGTGGTACCTTCAGTGAGCAGTATGTGTCCTCCATGTCTGGCATTTTCTAAGTATCATAATCATATGTTAGGGTAACACAAGCTGTGCAAAAGCCACACAGACACCATGCAAAGCAACAATGTCATGCAAAGCTGTTTGCCCAGGGTTAAGACCAGCTTTTCCTGGGTGGTAATTTGTACCAAGATATGGGTCATGCTAAGTCATGCTTAACATGCTGAATATCTCATAGCACCTGTATTCATGTTCACTTTGCCTCTTGCATATAATTATGGGTTGCCCGGTGCTAATGCAGTTTGCATGTGCTATTTGGCCTTTTGAATATGGCAGACCCATTCTAATCCCATGCTAAACCCATGCAAACGGTTTGCGCACCGCACAAAGCTTTGAATATCTTGACCTAAATGAGGTAAAGGAAGCAAAGTATTTTGCAATACTTTCTGACATATCTAGAGATGTCACGTACAGAGAATACATAAGTATTTGCATTTGTTATGTCCACCAAGGTTCCCCTGTACAGAAATTTCTGTGCTTCCATCAAGTATCAAAATTAGATGCCCAGAGTCTGGCAAATGGATTGTGTTCAAAACTGACTAATTGGGACCTCCATGAGAATTCTGTGACTTGCGCAGCTCAAGCTTATGATGGTGTATCTGTTATGAGGCAACTTAAAAGAAGTCCAACAGAACTATGTCATCAGAAGCACCCATATGCTATATATATTCATTGCTGTGCACATATTCTAAATGTGGTCCTTATAGATGCCTGTTCTTCACTTCATCCTGCATGGAAATTATTTGACACGCTTCAAGAGAGATACACACGTTCTTTTCAAAATCTGTACTGATTCACCAGGGGTTCTTGAGTTTTCAAAAGGAACTTGGTTTGAATAGAATTCTTAAGATACTAGGGTTAAGTTCTACCAGGTGAGCTTGTCAAAAGCGAGCAACAAAGGAAGTAGTAGAAACCTATTCAGCTCTTCTAAAATATTTATCAGAATTTAAAGAAGGAGAAACTGCAAAAACCAGAGTACTCCACAGCAAGCTTCTAGAATTCAGCAATATCCTGCTCCTTAAAATGTGTGACAAGCAATTGTCAGTGTCTGATGGAACAAATAACAACCTTCAGACATAGGCTTTGGGCTTTGGATGTGCTGTGACTGCAGTGCTGTATCTGCTCTGAGAGACACAATTGCAGATTTTCGTACTGAAGAGAACTTTTTAGTTCTATACAGGGAAGCCGAAACCATGGCAGAAAAATATGGGGCACAAACACCTGAAAACACTCCACAGACGCAAAGGAAGCTACCTCATTCTTGGAAGGAATTTATTCCCACTTCATCGACTGATACCAAAGTGTATCACATGAACAGAGAACTGTTGTGCATTTTAGACTCAGTGTTTTTCACCCTGTGATTGACAAAATGATTGGAGAGATTGACAGAAGGTTTTCCAAGCATAACCAAACACTAATGCTTTCTATCAATGCTCTCAGACCATAGTCTAACACATTTCTGGATCATAACAAACTGAGGTTACTTGGAGAAGTGTATAACTTCCCCATTCTGGAAGAGGAACTAATAGTAGCAAGAAACTTAATTCGATGGGTGCCAGAAAATGAATGTCCATGTCTTCCCATATTACTCAAAACTGGGGGCGGTGGTGGATGGGGAGGAGGGAAGGGTGGCCCTACAGGGGGACCTGGAGGCTCTGGAGAGATGGTCTAGAAAGTGGAAGCTGAGGTTCAATGCAGGGAAATGCAATGAACTGCACCAGGGGGCCAGAAACCCAGGCCAAGTATACACCCTGGAGGGGGAAATGCTACAAGTCTCGATGGCTGAGAGGGACCTGGGGGTGGTGGTGGATGTCAAGATGAACAAATTGGAGACTTGTAGGAGGGCAGCAGCCAAGGCCAACAGGATGCTGGGATGCATCGCTAGGGGATCACCTCCAGAAGGAGGGAAGTGATACTCCCTCTGTATAACTGATTATTGAGGCCGCACCTCGAGTACTGCATGCAGTTTTGGAGGCCACACTTAAAGAGGGACATTAAACTCCTGGAGAGGGTCCAGAGGAGGGCAACCAAAATTATTTGGGGATTGGGGGACAGGACCTATGAGGATAGGCTCGAAGAGCTAAACATGTACACATTGGAAGAGAGAGGGGACCTGGGGGACATGATAGAGGTCTTCAAGTACATGAAGGGGGTAAATAGGAGAGGAACAGTCAGGGTGCTTCAAAGGAAGGAGGAGGGGTCCATTAGAGGGCATGGGTGGAAGCTGGAGGGGGGAAGATTCAGGGGAGAAAGGAGGAGGAGGTGCTACTTCACTGAGAGGGTGGTGGAGCCATGGAATGTGCTGCCTAGGGGGCTGGTGGAGGCAGTGATGATGGAGGGGTTCAAGAGGGGGTGGGACAGGCACAGGGGAAGGGTTCTGGAAGCAAAATACAATGCAGCGAGAATATCCAGAACTGGGAAGGGAGAAGCCAGAGAAGGCGAGAGGGGGGCAGCAAGGTCAGCTCCCAGGGTGGGGGATGACCAAACAATCAGACGCGAAAGACCGTTAGGCCTATTCTGCTTGCATTTTAGTATGTTAGTATAAAAGCATGATCAGTCTTTATAAAATACTTCCAGAAATGATGTATCAAATGCTGCATAAATTCCTGTGGATTGTTTTAACAATTCCAGTTACTACATGTGTACAGTATGTGAGCACTCCTTTAAAGCCATGAGTCACATTAAGACATGCCTGAAAAACAAGACTGAAAATGACAGATTGAGTTCAATTGGAATTCAAAATGTTCAGATTGAAGAAAGCAGAAAACATGACAATGATGAAGTGATTGACAAATTTGCATTTATGACCAAAAGGAAGGTTGAGCTTCTTCACCCAAAATCAACAAGACAATAAACTAGTAAAAGCAGTATGACACTCATATTTTCCTTCCATGTTTTTAAGTTCATAAAGGATACTGTAAAGATCCCAGTACACCTCTGGGATAATGGTGGCTGACTGTTTTCCTCTAGGGTCCTGTAATCTTCCTAGCAGATCTGCTGGGATAATGGTGTCTGCCTATCTGTTTTCCTCTGGGGTCCTTTAATTTAGCCAACAGATCTGTGGGAATAATGGTGCATTTATTTTGCTATCTGGGATCCTATAAGCTTCTCATCCCAATAGATCTGCAGGGATAATAGTGTGTCTCCATTTTCCTCTGGGGTCCTAAACCTTCCCAGCAGATCTGCTGGGATAATGGTGTCTGCTTGTCTATTTTCATTTTGGGTCCCATAATCTTCCTAATAGATCTGCTGGGATAATGGTGTCTCTCTATTTGTTGTTCCCTGGTATCCTGCAAGCTTCTCATCCCAACAGATCTGCTGTCATAATAGTGTCTATCTGTTCTCCCCTTGTGGTCCTGTAACCTTCTCAGCAGATCTTTCAAGATAATGGTTTCTGCCTCTTTTCCTCTGGGGTCCCATAAATTTCCCAACAGATCTGTTGGGATAATGGTGTCTGCCTGTCTGTTGTCCTGTAGAGTCCTATAATCTTCCTAGCAGAGCTACTGGAATATTGGTGTATGTCTGTGTTCCTCTGGGGTACTGTAACCTTGTCAACAGATCTGCTGGGATAATGACATCTCATCCGAGCAGATCTGCTGGGATAATGTCTATCTGTTGTCCCCTGGGGGCCCTGTAACTTTCCCAGCAGATCTGCTGGGATAATGGTGTCTGTCTATTTTCCTCCAGGGTCATGTAATCTTCCCAACAGATCTGCTATGATAATGGTGTCTTTTTGTCTGTTGTTCTTTGGGGTCCTGTAAATTTCCCATCCCAAAAGATCTGCTGGGATAATTTTCCTCTGGGGTCCTGTAACCTTCCCAGCTGATCTCCTGGGATAATGGTGTTTGTCTGTCTGTTTTTCCTTCTAGGGTTCTGTATCCTTCCCAGCAGATCTGCTGGGAAAATTATGTCTCTCTGTTCATTGTCTTTGGTGGTCCCATAACCAGATCTTCCCACATGTAAGAAATACAGGTGATGATAACCAGGCTTTTCAAACATATCTTTCACCATTAAAATGCAGAAAAAGCCAACATTACAAGGTAAAAAGTTCTACATTTTCTGAGGGAGTATGCCTCCAGACCCCCAGTTTTCTAAAGATTTTAACTATGGAGCCTAGCCCCCCCCCCCACCAACTTTATACCACTAGTGACACCCCTGGTCATCAGTATATCAGACATTATTCCTGGCTGTCTCAACTGTTCTTCCCCAACTCCCCAATTTCCACATGTCCAGTCAACTCATTTGCCTTCTTTCTCTCATGTATGCACTGGAAGAAGATTTTATTGTTTGTCTGTAGCGCCTACTGATATCCTGATTTACAGTCCTTCTTCAGCATTTGTAATTCTAGCCTTGCAGTCCTCAGTATTGCTCTGTACCCCTTTCTGGTCAGGAAGTAACCTGTCTCTTTCCACAGTCATTAGATGCTTTTACACACAGGTTTTCCAAATGAATTATGCTGTACCTGTGTGGCACCATTGCAGGCTGTTCCATTCACTGCTCACTTAACACTCCATGAATGTTCTGGAATTCCCGCTCCTTCATTTTGAATTTTTTTGCATTTCGGCATGCTCCGTGATGCGAGATCTCATCTCACTCACACTCACAAAATGTAATGGCCATTTTGCACTGTGGGTCAAAATGGAAGAAATTGGGATGAACCATGGCAAGAAGGAAACATGGTTTGAGCAAGCATTCACAGAGGGAATGGAAAAATATTCATTTTACACACAAGGGAGGTAATGGTAGAATGCTCTTTATGCAAATTCCATAACAGAAACTGTAATGTAAAAGTACTTATTGACAATCTTTGTTTTCTGCATCAGTTGCCTTAAATCCCTGTTGAGCTAGGGGTCACTTGTTTCTTTCCTCTTATTGCCTACAAGGCTTTTAATTGGAGCTTATGAGCTAATTGATGCATATATGTAGCAAATAAAAACCCTGCTTCATTATTTTATCATCGTTTTGTCAGGGCATTGTGATTTTAATTAATGATTATAACACAGAAATATGCCTTTTCCTTTTGTTTCTGAAATATTGAAGGAGCTGTATTATGAAATGGAAAATCCTGAGTCCTGACTATCAGAGAGGTACTTTCAGTGGGGCAGTTATCCCAACAAAACTACCCAGTTGAAAGTAACTCCATCAAAAAGGGCTGGGCACCCACCCCAGAACCATCTGTTTTTCTGCCATCCTTACTTGCCCATGCCTAAATTGATTGCCCTGGCATCATGTACTCACTAAAGTGAAAAAAAAAACACACCAATAAATAGACAAAAGAACTGATCAAAATATCCATTTAAATATCTCCCCCTTCTGACAGGCTACCCAGAATTATTGTAGTCTCACTGCACCCTAAGAGAAGCTGACATGTTTTTCAAAGCTAACAATTTCAGCACCTCACTAAGTGCGCTCCATAAATGCAATCCTGTGTTACTGCCAAGTCCTCCACCGCACATTGTTAACTACAGTCGCTGACCACATTGCACGCTTTTTAAACCTGTTACTAGATAACAATTCTATTCTCATTTACATGGCAGCTCCTGTCTCCCATCATGATCCAGTGCCTCTGGCAGCAGTCACTACTTGCTCCCACTAAACTTGGCAGCTCTTGCTCTCTGAAAAGCATTATGGGGCTAACAACACTGACAACCTAGACCTGACTCTACTGATCTCTGACCACAGCTGTTGCTCCCTAAAAGGCCTTATAAGGCTAACAGAACTGCCAATGAAGCCACCACCATGAAAAGCACTGTTCATACTTTGTTTAAAAATAAACAGCAGCAGTTAGCAGCTTTTATGTAGGTTTGCCACCACCTACTGGACAAACACTAAAACCTCATTCCTACAATAGGACTTTTTTGGAATTTATTTTGCTTTTTTATTTGTTTGTTTTTATACATTGAAATAAAAAAAACTTTTAAAAATATTACTTTTCTACTATTCTAATAGATTCTGGTGAGACAGCACTTCTTGGGTGGTGGAAGCACCAGGTGTTCCACCTCATGCTTCAACCCACACAAAGGCTGCTGCCATCCCACTGCAACATAACCCCTGGAATAAACTCTCAACTTATTTATTGTATATGAATTTTAAGAATATATAATTACCCATGTCTATACGTTATAGTGAATTGTTGTCAGATATCCTTACTACCAGTAAACCATGCCATTTGATTGTAATATTGAATCTGTTTTTGTACAGTCTTTTTTATACACACAAGACATGTTGAATTGTTTGTTTTTATACTATGGTGGTAGAACAATCCTGTTATAACTTCCTATGCTAGTTGATGACATTGAATATTGTCAATGGCTCAGTAAGTTGTAGACTGACCTTTGGGGCCAGAAGATCAGAAGGTTGTGGTTTCTAGCCCCACACCAGAAACTTTCCAAATACTGACACTGTAGTACAGCATGAGGGGAGTGCTGCATGCCTGTGATATCATCTTTTAGATGTGACATTAAACCATGGTCCTCTCTGCCTGTTCTGGTGGTTAGTGAAGTGGATGTTAAAGATCCCATGGCACTTCTCAAAAAAGAGATGGGGAATTTTCTTAGTATCCTAGCCTAATTTCCACCATTTACTAAAAATACCAGCAACAGCACACTCTGGTTCAATTTCTGTTGGTTTCCATCTGTATCTCCCCACCCTCTGGGGTGCCTATTCCTCCTTTACTGGTCAACAAAAACTAAATAAAATAAATAAATGGAACAGTGCTTTGTATAATTTATTTTAGTGGTAGTACTACAGCAGTATTCTGTTCTTACAGATACATGTTTGCTATAAAACAATGATGTCTTTTGCAGTATATATCGGAAGGGGCAGTTCACTATCTTTGCAAATAATAAGAATCAGTTTTAATTATAGGTTACATGTTTCATTGCCCTTTCTGTCTGTGAAGAAAACCCTGAATGAAGTTTATTATGGTGGGGCAGTGAAGCACAAATGAGTCCCTCCTATGGAGTTTTTTTCTAAAGATTATTGCATTTTAAGAATGTGCGATTGCTCATCTTGCTGCAAATGCCTTTAATTAAAGGATATACATAGGTCACTTATGTTCATCATTTTGTATTTAAAGTCTTTGTTGCATCCCTGAAGTTTGATTTAATGAAAACAGCACACGGAGATCATCCATAGAAGCCTGTTTTGCTTCCCTGAAGGTAACAAATCAACAATTTGCCTGTGTTGTTTTCATTATTTTGTGCTACACTGCACAAACTGTAAGTATTTCTATTTCCTGAGTGCCAGTGCTTCTATATTTATTCAGATAAGAAACATAACACAATATTTTTTTTTCAATTATAGTAATACGAATATCATGGGATTTAATTTTGTTTACTTTGTTAGCTGCAGACATTTAAAATATATAGAAGTATGAACAATTGACTTAAAATTGTGAAACTAAGAATGTTAAACTTAATTTCATAACAACATAATCCAACATCAATGAAAGTACATGATTTAAAGAAATGTGTTTATTAAGAACACATGTAATGTGGGTTTCTAATGAAAAGAACTGATGAAACTTTACAAATAAAGTACTATCAGTTAACAATAGGAACACATAAAATATTAATAAATTGCAAATAACTGTAGTACTAGATCTACTGCAGGACTGAACATTTCACAGAACTTATGTATAACATCAGTTGGGTTATAATATAGTCTCATCTTCATCACATAGTACTAATTTTTAAGTATATTATGTAAGGAGTCAATACAGTTTAGAAACAATTACAGCAGAGCAGATTTGGAAAAAACAAAATAGAAATCATTATTACAGAACATTCTAATTTTTTAAGAATGTAGGGAGATCCTTTTTCCAAGAAAGTTAACATTCATATAAAGATCCATTTATATTAAAATTACTTTCATTTGAAATATGCAGCACTGTAGTTGAACAAGATGTTTTTTAGCTCTATTATTTTATATGATGATAAGTATTAATGAGTTAAATATGTTTTCATCAACTTAGGCATTCTAAGAATGTACTCTGTACTCATATATTGATATATATGTTAGTTATAAAACTATGTGTCTCCAGGCATATTAAAAATACAGTATTTAAGAATCACACTTGCTATTGGCAGATTGTTGCAAAAAGCTATTCATTTTATCTAATAGTAGTGTTTAATCTACCATCATTTCGGCCATCTATGAAATTAGATGCAATTATAACATACAAATATATAATGTACATTATATGTGAATTTGTGTTGCTTTTGTTTACTTACAACCATTTCTTTTTTTAGGCAAAGACAAAGTGTTTCTTGGTGCTACTTGGAAATACTACACTTATAAGGTATGAAAGTATTCTGCTGGAAGGAGATAACATATTTTGTCTTTTTTATTATATAGCTTCCTTCTAATAATTATAATCTAAACAGATGATAATTAATTTCATAACAGGTGAACACTTCAACCAAAAAATGTTACCACAGTCTGCCCTGTACTAGTGATTCAAAATTAGGGTTAGTGAAGGTTATTACAACCATTACCTTTACTGTTCCTAGGAAGACAGTGTATTTTAGTGTTTAGATAAATCAGGTGTGAACCAGGAAGTCTCAGGTTCAAACTCATCAAAGCCACTAGCTCCTATGTGATCCTAAACAAGTTACTTAACATCTCTGTACTTCCCTCTCATATAACTGTAACACTGGGAAGAAGTAGAACCCCACTGTTAATGAGAGTTTGTATCTTACCTGGTCTATCTTGGATGACTAGTAAGCTTTCAGAAGCTTGTCCTGTTCTTCTAAAATTCAATTTATCTGTCACTCAATCTGTCTGTCTGTCTGTGGTGGTCTCTCTGTCTGCCTATCTCTATCTATCTATCTATCTATCTATCTATCTATCTATCTATCTATCTCTCTCTCTCTCTCTCTCTCTCTCTACAATACAAGTCACATTAAACTGACTCACCAATGAGCTGGTTTAGCATTGTTTTTTTACAGTTGACAATGCACTGGCAACTCAATTTGCATTGTTTTTGCAGTGCTTAACCAGTCCAAGAGCCATATTTGTGAAAAGTTTTTAGAATTTAGTTGGACTCCATCTGCAGTCCATCCACAATGCAATGCAAAACTGATTGTTAACTCTTAAGAAACAGTGGACAGGATTTTCAAAGCATTATGCAGGCTTGCATCCAGCCATGTGCCACATCACTTAAGTTTTTGTGGTGCACCAAACTCTTCACCTCAGCTGTGCCCAATTTTACAATCTTGGATGCAGTTGCAACAGTTTCCATGAATTATGGCAGCTTGCACCAAACATCTGGTGCAAGATCCATAAAAGCAGCCCACAGGATTGCCAGAAGTTAAACCAGAAAAAGTTGATCTGACTTGCAGAAGTTATAACAATGTTTTAAAAGGTATGTCCTGATTTTAGCATCTGGTTTTAGCCATTTTATTAATGAAAAATGTAAACTATATATATATATATATATATATATATATATATATATATATATACACACATTACTGTAACTGGCATTGTAATAGTTAATATGTTTGCCAAAGTAAATACTGCACACATGATAAAGATTCATAAGTTGCTATATTTTACCTTTATAACTGATAGCATCACACAGAAACTAAACTTGTTTTTATTAAAACATAATTGTAATAATGAACAACTAGCGGTGGGCAAGCCAGGAATCTGTAACCTAGAGCACCTGTCCTCTACAAAAATGACAGTGTTCCTCTTAAGTTGTATGAGAGGATTTGAAAGTTGTTGCCACTGCACTCAGACTTTTTTCATTCTTTGGTAAGTGAGTAAGACCCACTGGCCACACTGCCCATTTACAGTGGCATGGGTGATCTGGGAGCACTGGGAGGTTATATGACTTGCTCAGGCTCATACAGTAAGTGCAGGTCTGCTGGATGTACCAAGCTCATTCATAGCTTGTTGCTCTTTCCTGTAGTCTATACTGCCAGACCCCAACAACAATGTAAATAACAGAGTTGGACAAAAATACATGCATTGATCATAACTGGCTTGGCTTTCCCTTGGCTCTCAGTTGCTTATTAAGATCAAGCTGAACCAGAGCCAGGCACTAGCTTCAAGCCTGGCTCAAGACTGCCCTGGCTCGCCCACCTCTATGAACAACTGAGCTGAATAAATTGTTACTACTGAATGTGTATGGCTAAAAAGCCTTCCCTGGTTATAATTTATACAAATAAATATGGTTTGGGCTAGTGAAGGCTGTTAAAACTTTTATCAGCTGAAACAGTTCTCTAGATATGTGATCTGTTTATCCATTTGTCTAATTGTTCTCGTTATTTTTCTTTAAAACTATGTAGAGTGATGATCAGATGATTGCAGTAATAATGTTGAGATGGTTTGAAAGTTAAAGACTATACTGCTTTCCAAGATAATTATTACTGTACTTACATTAGCATGGCATAGTTAAAGTGAATGCTTGATTGTATACATTATTATCTTTACTTGGCAGGCATGGTTCCTACAGTGCATCTGCTAATTTTGTTATGTGCTGTCATGGGTACTGCAAAATCAACAACTATCTCCAACCCTACTTCAAATTCATTATTCACAGTAGACGAAAGCTCAAAGTCCTAAACAAACATCCACTGTTCCCCTAAATCCTGACCCAGGGACACCAGAAATTGATCTAGTTACAGATGGTGAAGTACAAGGAAATTCCCAGGCTGTAACAACTTCAACAGACATTACTCTTTCAAACAATGTGTCGACTGGCATGGAAAATAATACAGACCTACAAGAGCTTAATGGCACCTTTATTGGTACTGAACAAACAGCCACATTAGAACCACCACCAACCACAAATACTGAGAATACTTTTAATGCAATTGTTAGTACTACAGAAATGGTTGAAAATAATACCACCCCAATTTCACCACTGGGCATGAGTGAGAGTACTTCATCTTCTAGTCTAGTCACATCAATCTTCTTAAGTACACAAAAATGGGAAGAAACAACACAAAATCAATGTTTTTGCAACATTCCAGGACCTGAAGGACCAAAGGGAGAGAAAGGTCTAAAAGGAGACAGAGGTAATATTCTATGTGCAATGTATTTGTATTGAAGTTTTAAACTAAAATATATACCATTAATTAAAAATACAATAGATATGTTATGTTGTGTCCCACAGACCAGTTAGAAACAATCTACAAATCACATAGTTTTAGTGTGTGTACATGTCATCACTTCAGAGAATATTATACATCTACAAAGGAAGACTATTTTAACCAACAATTCATATTTTGAATACACATTTTTGTAATAGTTGTCTGTTATATAGTTACAGTCCAGTCTCACATTAGTTTCATTTGTGTCCATCTTTTTAGTGAGGTGCAGTATTCATATATACAGTAGTTTACAATATCATTACTTAGTCTTTCATTACTGTAACTAGAAGTATAATGCGTCCGTATGTTGTTATGAAAAATAGTAAGCAGATAATTTATTAACCTCATAAAGAAAAAAAAAGTTATAGACATTCAAGTGTACTTGCAGTTGTTTAAATAGTGAAATTAGCAAGTCCATAAAGTGTAAAGCAATATACAGTATTTATGTATATCTATCTATCTTATCTTTATATATATATATATATATATATATATATATATATATATATATATATCTCTCTCTCTCTCTCTCTATTACAGTATATATGCGGTTTAAAAGCCTGCAGTTTTCATTGAGGGGTTTCATATTGTTTTAACCCAAAACACGACTGTTAAGTATTAAATAGATACCTCTGAAAATCTAAGTAGAAATACTTTAGAGAAAAAATAATTGTGGGTTTTCCTTAAATACTTAAATAAAGATATGACATTCTTCAATGAAAACTGTAGCTACCAAAATGTTTCTATTGTGCATGTGATTGCTGACTAATTACATCCACTGTACTCTTAGAAATGTTATTCCATTTGGTCTGTGTAAAAATCATATTCCATGAAGCAACAATTTTCTTCAAACATACTCATTATGTTTCTTTAAATAAAAGTTTTGTTTCAAAACAGTTTGATATGGTAAGTACATTTACTCTCTGTTAAAACACAGAAAGTTAAAAAAATACTATTTTCTTCTGGGTTTCATTCAATAAAATGTATGTTTGGAAATATAAGTATTATTAGAATATGCATGCTCTATGCAGCAAATGCAAGCAATCAAAAACTAAAGTCACATGTCATTTAGTTGCAATATAACTGCCAGAAAGGAATTCATACCAGATTATGGAACTAACTGTGGTTAACAAGGATGGCATTCATTTATGATGCATTTTGTATTTGCCTGACATACACATTCATATTATCTCTTCTTTTCCTCTAAACATTAACACTTTCCCTACCAAATTAACCCCTAAGTACTGTACTTAAAATATTCTGTATCCACCGTTAAGCAGAGAGTAAAACTCAAGACAATTATCTAAACAGTTATTGTTTTTATTATATAGGTGAGCCAGGCTTAGCTGGAGAAAGAGACATTCCTGGATCCAAAGGGCGAAAGGGAGAACCAGGAACCACAGGACTAAAGGGAAATAAGGGTAGTCGGGGGGCCAAAGGTGATACTGGTAATTCAGGTCCTCCAGGTCCACAAGGAGAACCAGCAAAACCCTGTATTCCTTGCTCAAATGGCCAAAAAGGAGAACAGGGTGATATTGGAGGCACTGGCCCCGCAGGTCCACAGGGTCCTAAGGGAACCAAAGGGATACGTGGGCCATCAGGTCTAAAAGGTGAAACTGGGCAAGTGGGACCTCTTGGATCAAAAGGAGATAGAGGAGAACCTGGAGTAAAAGGCCTTGCAGGTGAGGTTGGACCTGTTGGTCCTCCAGGACCCATAGGCCCCCAAGGCCCTCTAGGACCTAAAGGAGACAAAGGTATTGAAGGAAAGGTTGGATATCCTGGTTCAACAGGAGCACCTGGACTTAGAGGTCCTAAAGGAGAAAAAGGGGAATGTAAGCCATTTATTACTACAGCATTCTCAGTAGGCCTCCAAAGACAAAGAAGTTTTCCTCTCCCTGGAACTCCGGTGAAATTTGAAAAGGTTTTCCTCAATGAAAACAATGGTTACAGTGTGAGAACAGGTATATTTACTGCTATCATTGAAGGTATTTATTCCTTCACTTATCAACTGAGTGTTTCAAACAAATCACTGAGTGCTGCACTCTTTCACAATGGTATCAAGATTTTAAAAACACTGGACACACAAGTGGGGACTGATAGAGATCAAGCCTCTGGATCTTTACTCATTCATCTTGATGATGGAGATGAAGTCTGGATTGAGGTTTTAAGTATATACCAGAATGGTCTGATTGCAGATGAAACCACTGATTCTACTTTTTCAGGTTTTCTGTTATCAGCTGACTAGTATCATGAACACTATTGGGAACATGCTTCCATTTAAAGCGATGAAATTAGATTTTTTTTTTCTAATAATGTAACTGTTTACTTCTTGGTAAAAGCATGTTATTTCGCAGCTGTTACTACTGCTACAAATATCTCCTTTTAAAATATTGCAATGTTTAAAATGTACTGTTTCTAGTAGCCTCTGTTTATAAGAGTAAAGTATAAAGTTCATGCTAGGTTTTGCATCATTATTAAAATGCCTGAGATGTCTTTTGGAGTTACACTATTTAATATGACCAAAACAACATTGCTGTAATGTTCTACATTGTTATAACTTGTTTCATATTAATCCATATAGGAAATAACTTCAAGAAAATAATTCTTTCTTCAAGGGTGACGGAAAATGATCTGTTAGTAAATATGTGTTATATTTAGTGTAGATAATCAAGTTTACTGAAACATTAAAGCATGACCAGAGTTAGCTTACTATTAGTTACTCTAACTCCAGTGGCTTATGAGACATGCAGGACAGCCACATGTCTTATGCTCCTAGAGTCAGAATAATGATGGTACCTCAACCCATGGATGAACTTCATGCTATTATTAAACATATATTTTAAATTTATAGTTTTGCAATTAAAATTGTAATTGCTCTATTGTATATGAGTATTTTTAACTATTAACCTAACCTGTTACAGTGTTGCCAGCCCAGTAGACTGCTTCGTTTCCCACCTTTGTTTTCTAATGATTATTATGTACTTAAATCACAGTCTAAATCATTTTAATAAATTTACTTTCAGGACCAAATAACTTTGTTTATTAATCCTAAATAATTAAGAGCTGTTTGAGAGATGCCTGATTACTGCAGTCATACTCATTGTTATGGTTTATGGCAAAACAATGTTTAGTTAAGTTGTGTCATATGATCCGGTTGTGGAGTTAAAATTACTGGACAGCAGTGAACTGTCCTCCAGCAGTTTCAAAGTGGCCAAACTCATTTAAATAATGTCACTTGAACCAGGTATGAAGCATTCATTTCTGAAAGTTCATATGTACTTGCCATGACTGGGGCATCAGTGAATTCTAGAAGTTTCCAAGCACAAATACATTAAACTCAATAAAGAACTGTGAAATATCAAATTACATAAACTGCATTTGGTAGTTCAAGATAGAATTTATTCAGCATTTGGAAGAGTGATGCATAAAAAATAGTACATTTTAAACCACAAATTACATACAGGGGGTTATTTACAGCCAACAATTGTGAGGCCAGTTACTGAATCTAGTGTTCTTATAAAAAAACAGATGACTATATGCTAGTTAATGTAAAAGCCTTTACATAAAAAAACTGAGTCACATATCTTGTAACTGTGATCTTCAGTGCAAAGTATTGTAAACATAATAACTTCAAGCTTTATAGTTTAGTAGAAATCAACTCCACCTTTGTCTATAAACACAACTGACTGTAAGACTACAGCATATTATGTCTTAATTGTATTGCTATTGATGCCATAATAAAGCAATTGCACTCATCTGCAGTAACTATTCCTACAACAGCTATAAAAGTAATCTTACTTTGTACTTACTTTGTAAATCAATACTGTAATGAAGAAGAGCTAAAAACTCAGGCATGCTTATTTTGTTATCTGGGTTGAAACCAGGACTAACACATGACAGGGTGTTTGATTGTAAGGGAATATATACATGCCCTGGGTGGTGGTTAATTATGATGTAGAACATATTACAACATGTGGCACTCTATTGGCAACTTTGTGTGTTAAGCAGAGAGAGTAAACAACCTGGGCAGGATTCTCAAAAGGGATGCACCCAGCACAGCCGAGATGCACTGGAGCATTCCCTGCCTTGGGCACTGGTGTGATTCTAGCAGGGGGCTGATGTGCCGGAGCATCTCTAATGCACCAATGCATTGCAGATGCGCTGCATACCACCCACAATGATATGTGGCGCATCTGGAGGGGCTTTGAAGGGGACATGCTCATGCATTTGGTGTGCAGCTCAACTCACAGCCCAACCAGGAAGCACATCTCTGGGGCAAGTCTGGAGATGTGCCCCTGAAAGATAAGTCTACAACAAGTAGACTTAAGTTGCATGCCACCCACAGGCAGGCTGCATACTGCAGACAGCAGCAGCATGGCAGCCTGCCCTCACTGGCAGTCCAGTGTGCCCCCTCTCCCCACCTGCATCTCCATTATAATGTCGCTCCTTGCGGTGATGATGTGGTAATAACAGAAATAACCCACCCAACCCCAAGCTGAATGCACTGGTGCTGGCATTCCATAAGACCCCCAGGTAGCTCAGCAAACCACCCACCCCCCCAGCCACTCAGGCACCCCTACCCACCCCACACCCACCATCCCAGCATGTTCCCACCATCAGCTGGCAGCATAACCCACACTCAGCCACCACCACGGCTGCCTGCCAACAAGAGCTATCTGTGAATGACAGCTACTGTACATGCACCCCATTACAGGTGGATCCTGTCGACCAATGGGCTTGCAGTGTGTACTGTATACCTGTCATTCAACTTCAGCAATGAATGACAGTGTACAGTACACGCTGAAGCCCATTGATCAACAGGGTTCACCAATGGGCTGCAGGATGTACAGTAGCTGTCACTCACAGACAACTCTGTTGGCAGGCAGCTGAGGCTGTATGACGGTGGGATAAGCTGCCAGCTGATGGTGGAAATATGCTGGGATGGTGGGTAGGGGTGCCTGAGTGGGTGGGAGGTGGGTGGTATGCTGAGCTACTGGGGGGGTCTTATGGAGTGCCAGCACTGGTGCATTCAGTTTGGGGTGGGGAGGGTTAGTTCTGTTATTACCACATCATCACCACAGGGAGAGGCATTATAACAGAGATGTGGGCTGGGAGGGGTGACTCTGATATTACAACAGTTTTGCCACAGGGAGTGGCATTATAACAGAGATGCGGGTGGGGATTGTGGGACACTGGACCAGCAGGGATATGTCTAGGTGGCATTATAACAGAGATGCGGGTGGGGATTGTGGGACACTGGACCAGCAGGGATATGTCTAGGTGTGTGTGGGATGCAGTCACCCGAGGAGGGTGGGGTTCTTCTGGACAGGATGAAGCTCTGAGTGTGGACCTCAGCCGTAGCAGTGTGCCCAGCACATTAAGCTGGGTGCATCCCTGCATGGTGCATGCAAATGGGGCCATAATGACATGCAAATGACCCCATTGCACTGTGCATGCCTAATGGCCCCATTTCCATGTAGCTGGCACTGACTAGCAACTTTGGGTGCAGTGCATTCCAGCCCAACCAGGAAGTTGTGCAAGCGCATACAGGGCTAAGTGCAACTGTGATATTCACAGTGAGGATGCTCCAGGAGCATTCCCCTGTGCATCTTCTGAGAATACCACAGCTGGTGCTCAGTGCATCTAATTTGCAACAGGGCATTTGAGATGTGCCGAGCACAGAGTCTTTGTGAATCCTGCCCACTGTGTGTGTTGTGTGTGTGTGTGTGTGTGTGCGCGCGCGCACTGGGGAGACACTTTCATTTATCATATTCAAATTATGGAGATCTGGTTGGAGGAAGGGATTTTGGCAGCTGGATAGTCGGACTGAGGGCAATAATTTCATATATGAACCTTACTGGCACACTGATGGGCTGACAAAGAGTGGAAGTGCAGCTTAACTAGAGCTAGAGGTAATAAAAGTTGTGTGTGAAGTGTAGGAATTTCTTGTTGATAAAGAAGTCTTCACATATGCAGTTCAGGTCAGGTGTTCATTAGAAAATAATTTATGATCGTTTGATGTCTCTTGACAAATGAGGTTATAGGATTTTTATAACCATTTATTAACAGTTTATGAACAATATTTTATTTAATTTGCTTAGAAAAATAGATAACAGTTATGTGAAACACATTTCTGGTTTATAGTTATATAACTGTAATGCTATGAAATGGTAAATGATTTGTTTTCTTCACATTTAAAAGCTAGTATAACCTATTGGATCACAATTGATTGATAATGCATCTAATACTTAATTAATTTATCAGTGTATCAACACTGAACCCTATTTACAATTGGTAGTGCTTTCTACAACATGCTTATGTCAAAATGTATAAATAATGCAATTAGTAAAGATATATTTGTGCAGAACTGATCACTACTAAGTACTGGAATTTTAATTGGAGAAGGAAAGGATGCACTTTAACTAGGATTTTACACAGGTCACCCCATCCTGGTGCTCTACTAGCTGAGCAGTCAATTCCCAGTTACACCATATTATTTAATTCTCCTTAAAAAATGTATTACAACTTTCACAAATATGTTTGTCTATTCTTCCACAAATTACTAAAATTATTGTTACATTGTATATCCAGATTTTGACTGAAGTCCCATCTACACAATGATCTATTTGCTACAGTGGTGTAAACACTTTCATTTAGAAGTGCTCTGGGGCCTCCAGATGATGTTTGAAGTGCTGCTGATGCATGATTTCCTTATTTTTGATGCTTTAAAAAACATAATTTGTGCATTAACATTGCTTTTGCAATTGATACATATATAGAATGGTGGATGGGCGACCATCCACAACAAGGCTGTGTTTCCATCGAGGGAGTAGATGACATTAGAGTCTCTATGATGTCATCAGCCCTCGAGATGGAAACCCAGCCTTTGTTGTGGATAGTCGCCCATCCAGTATTTTATATAGTATATGGACAGCCTTTATTCTCCATGGAAATCAGTGGCTTTCTAAATGTTTACCTTTATATTTATTTATTTTTTCTGCTGCAGCTCCCTGTCCCACTCACTCCGACTTCTCCAGCTCCCGCTTGCTCTGTCTTCTCACAGTCAGACAATGTTGGACTGAATAAACTCCTTCTGGCAGTTTTGTTCTTTTGTGACCACAGTTTAATTTTTAAAATAAAAACAGTAAATTTGTTTTTTGACAAAGAGCCGTATGTGGCTGTGTGTGTGTCACTTGGCAGGCCTACTGTTTGGTGCTGGCGGTAAATCATGTTACCATGTTTTCTGGTGGGTATTTATTAAGTGAGTCAATCAGGTGGGAAGACAAGGCTAACAAGTTGTACTATTTATGTGATGTCAGAACAAGAGTACAATAACTTTTTTGACCTTTGAACTGCCATACAACAATATCTGGAAAGCCACTGATTTCCGTGGACAACTGTTATATAAAACACATATATACATATTAATTGCAAAATAAAAAAATGTGTTAATGCACCAGTTAGGGTTCAGCTTAAAGCAAAACAAGTAGGGAAACATGGCGTTAGGATTTCCATTGCTAACTCCACCCTCCACCCCACCTCCAAGCAACAAAAGTAAAAAACCTTAGGATTTGGGGTCTCCTGCCTCTTGGTGAATCAATTGTAGGGTCTTCCTTGGGGTTGCCAACTCTAATGCTCACTCTATCCCCTGAGCAAAGAATGTCAAATGTGATCTGTTTTGTTCAGGAAGGGTCTACAGGGTCCTGCATGAAGAAAAGTATAACATATGTTATTTGCACCATGTGGTGAGACATACTTCTGTACCTTTGAAAAGTGCATCAGTATAAGGCAGTGGATTGGAGTTGTATCTTGTGCTTCTGATTGGAGGCTACAGGCTGGGGGGTGAGCATTAGGGTTGGCAAATCCAAGGAAGCTCTCACCACTGATTTGCTAAGACTCAGGAGACCAAAAACCCTAATGTTCTGCTTGGTGGGGGGTTAGGGCTGGAAACCCTAATGCCACATTTGCTTACTTTTGTTGCTTTAAGCTGGCACCTAACTGGTGCATTAACACAGTTTTTTGGAATGAATGTCCTTTGTCTTTGAGACAGTAGTATTGTATCTTCATTGATGCAGGTCCTTGGGAAATGTGCAGACACATCTGTATGGCTGCAGAAGCCCACATTCTGGTGCCTATAGGAGATGCCAACACTTGGAATCCATCACACTGGAGAAGCACTGTATCCTCTGGGCCCTGCAGTTCTGTGTGGCTACAAATACAGTTACACACTGCCCTTCAGGCCGTATGCCAAGTGAGGGGTCCATGTGGGCACAGAAGCAAATGGCCCTCTGGGCCTTGCACTTTCATATTGAAACAGATTTAGATGCACTGGAATCTGTCTGGGCATGGAATGAGTTCTGCACTTCCGTGCGCTACAGATGCACCTTTCATTTATGTGTCAAGTGGGTTTCCCCAATGGTTCAGGAGGTAAGGTCATGAAAAGCACATGTTAAAAATTTGGCTTTGAAATTGTCAAAAACAGGACAGTTATGAGCAAAAGTCTTCATTCTTTCAATATAACAAAAAAAAAACTTCTTTCGTGAGCCCATATTTCTGTTTCATGAGCCAGCAGTCTTGTTTTGTGAGGGTGATGAGAGAAGACTGTTGACTCACGAAACAAGATTTAAAAAAAAAACTGAGACCAAAATCTTGTTTCATGAGCCCACCTTCTTTTTTCATGAGATTTAATGAGCTCTCAAAACAAGATGTCATCTCATTAAACAAGATTCTGAAAAGAACTAAGTGTAAAATCTTTATGATCCCACAGTCTTGTTTTGTGAGATTTTCTTGAGTTCACAAAACAAAATACTTTCTCGCAAAACAAGATTCTGAAAAAAACTATGTTCAAAATCTTGCTTTATGAGTCCACCTTCATGTTGTGTGAGATTTTTAAGAGCTCATGAAACAAGATCTGTACTCATGAAACACGATTCTGAAAAAAAATCCAAAATCTTGTTTCAAGAGTCAAAATTCTTGTTTCCTCAGACTATATTTCTGTTTCATGTGTGGTCCCGAAACAACAAATTTGGCTCATGAAACAAGCCTTGCTAAGGATTTTTGTAATGTCCCAAAATCTGTATACCATTACCACAGTGACTCCAGCACAGCAAAGACCACCACAGCAACAGAAATCAGACAAAATCCAACTGATGCTGTGGTGCTCTGTGTGCCAATCAGGACTGCCTCGCTGGGTGTTTGCCCCCGCGTCCAACTCTGACTCAGAGTTAGAATCCTAGAGACTGAGGGTGTGGGGGAGGAGCCCCCACAAGTGGGGTTTGAGGACACAGCCCTAATCAGGAAGTGACATCCCGGGCTATAATGCTGATGGTCGGCATTGCAGCCATTGCTGTAGGGGATGTCGGCACTAGTGCTGTCAAAGCGCTATGGGTAAACCCCAAAATCATATTTCAAGGTCCTTTTTTGAACAACTAAGTGCAGAATTGAGCTAAACAACTCCCATTTAGCTAGATTCTTGTGTTGCTGCCCCCAAGCAGCAAAGGGGAAAATATTGGGGTTTTGGGTCTCTGGAATCTTGGCAGATCAGTGGTGGGACCTTTCTTGGGATTGTTTACCCTAATGCTCACCCCAGAACATAGGTCTCCAGTCTGAAGCATATGTTACAGGTCTAAGTCAGTGCCTCATAGTGATACACTCTTCAAAAGTAGAGAAGCATGTCTTGCCACATGTTGCCAACACAGTTTGTTGCAGCTTTCTTAATGCAGGGCCCTGTACATGTTTGCTCAGGGAACAGGAAGAGCATTAGGGTTGACAACCCCAAGAAAGACCTCAACACTGATTTGCCAAGACTTTGGAGTCCCAAAACCCTAGTGTTTGTTTTTTTTTGCTGCTGGGAGGTGGGTTAGGTTTGGAAACCCTAATGCCATATTTCCCCACTTTTGTGGTATGAAGTTAAACCCTAACTAGTACATTAACACAGCTTTTTGCAATTAATTTCCTTTCTTTTTGAGATAATGAATCATATCCTCATTTGCACAAATCTCTTCATTAACACATGCAAATGCACAGGGAAGAGTCCATATACAGGTTAAAGTGTTCATCTGTCTGCCAGCTATGAATGTAAAGATTTTGTTGGGCTCACAGGAGAGCTGCAGAACCACAGGGCCTTCTAGGCCTTGTGCTTCCATGCAGCTATGCATGCACAGCCTTCTGGGCCCTATGCAAAATATATGACTAATCTTCACTATATTATTACTTGGGACATGTAAGTGAAGATGGAGACTTGGAACACAGAACAAGGGAACTTTTGTGGGGGGCGGCAAAAGAACATTCTTGCCTGCTAGTGGTAACTGCACTCACTGAGGACTACTTTCAATACAAACTACAAAGTGTTTGTTTTGTGAAACCTAATTTTCGGTTCAAACCAAAATTGTTGGCTCGCTCCACAATTTTGTTTCAAACAAAAATTTTTGGTTCACACAACAACATTTGATTGGAAACACATTTTTGGTCTCACCAAGATTTTTTCTTTGCAAACCACAATTTTTGATTCATGCCATGATTTTTGATAGTAAACCAAAATTTTTGGTGCACACTACCATTTTTGGTTTGCAAACCAAAATTTTCTGCACCACAAATTTTGTTTGCAAAACAACATTTTTAGTCCACACCACAGTTTTTGGTTTGCATCACAGTTTTTGATTTGCACCACAGTTTTGTGTTTGCAAACCAACATTTTTGATGCACACCACAATTTATGATTTGAAATTCAAAATTGTGGATTCACACCACAATTTATGGTTTAAAAATCAACATTTTTGGTTTGCACCACAATTTTTGGTTTGAAAACCATAATTATTGGTTTGCATCACAATTTGTGGTTCACACAACAATTTTAGATTTGCAAACCAACACTTTTGATTTGCATCACAATTTTTGGTTTGCAAACCAAAATATTTGATTTGCACCACAATTTTTAGTTCATGGACTACAATTAGTAGTTCAAACCACTCTTCCTGGTTTGTGATTTAGAACATTTTTAGTTCAATCCAGAGAAAGTGGTTCGAACCAGATATCACTCATGGGAGATCTTAAATGTGTGAAATATAACATTTTGGTGAATTTCTCCATAAACAGACTACTTGTCCTGAACCACAGCAAGACTAAAGCCATGTCCTTCTGTAACCGACGGAGCAGGCACAACTCTCTGTCCCTCACCTTCAAGAACCACACTGGGAACCCACTCGAACATGTCAAGGAGTTCAAGTACCTTGGTATTACCCTGGATAGTACCCTCTCCTACACTTGGCATATTGACATTGTTGCCAAGACCGCCAATATACGGATTGGACTACTACACAAACACAAGCACTGTATGCCCTTAAACTAGCCATCTACAACTCTGTCACCTCTATCATTGACTATGGAATTTCCATCTATGACTCTGCCTCAACAAGTGCCCTCCACAGGATCTCAGTTTCTCTCAGCAAAGCCTGTAGACTACTAATGGATGTGGCCTGACAAACTCACACCTGTGACCTCTATGCACAGGCTAGCTAGCTACCCCTACTCAGCAAAATACAATATCAGACCTGCTTACTTACCAAAAAGATTCTTCTCAGTCTCATGCCACCTGGTGTTAGCTCACTCCTTACTACCTACAGTGGCACTCAGCAAACACGTGGTGCCCAATCTCTAACCTTTCAGGTTCCCAGATGTCATACCTCCATGGGTCAGTGGTCCTTTACCTATAGAGCCGCTCAATGGTTCAATTCCCTCAATAAAGAAGCACTTTCCTCTACTACACTTGGACCCTTCAAAAGGAATCTCAAACTTTACCTCACCTCTACCACTCAATGTGACTGCTTCTCTGAACAGAGATCTCCCTAAACACCTCCTAGCTCACTCATGTCTCACAGCCTGCCCTTTCCCAGTCTCATTCCCTCTGGCACCGGGCCTTCCTTGTGACTCCTTTCCTGCTTCGCATCTCCACTGGTACAAGACATTTTCCACCACCATTGGACAGTGGCCCATTAGCCTGCCAACTTCCTCTCCCGGTTACACGCCTGCAATACTAACTGCCTATGGTGCCCTCTATCTCTTGTTACCGCAGCCAGCTGCCTACTCAAGCTGCTTGTTCTATGAATATTATCTCAAAGTATGTTATAACTGAGTATCTTTATTTTTTATTTTAGTTGTTTATTGTGCATTCTTTTACTACCTCTGTATGTATGTTGACCCTCATCCTTTGACGTGGAACCTTTGTAAACGAGCAGTTTCTGCTCAAAGGTATTTGTAATCTAAGAATTTAATAAATAAATAAAAAAAATCTTGCTTATGGAAAACATTGTACAACAGGGATGTTTTAATTTTATTAATGCTATCCCTTTGCAAGTGTTTTCCAACTTAAGAAGTAACAGAAATAAAGAAACAAGCTGGTGGCCATTGTGAGCCAAAAAAAAGTGATTAGTGAGACCCCTTTTTGGTTCATAATACATCAAGTTAGCAAACCAAAAACACTCTTGTGAACCAGGAATTTTTGGTTCATATGGGGCATCTATCAAAAATCAATTTTTAAATCCTTATAACTCATAAACTGTTTATTATTTGTCACCAAACCTTCAAAAGACACTACCTCAGCACAGACCACATGTATCCTGACAAGTTTTGTACAGAAATGCAGTACTATATAGCCTGCACATGACATCAAAAAAAAAAAAAAACATAAAAAAAAACATATTAAGTATAGGGAGAAATGTGACCCCTTTACAAAATAAGGGGTATCCTTTCTCAGAAACCACACAAGGTGCCATCATGAATCTCTCTACATCTTCAAAACTTGATACATTTTGGGAAACGCAAATTTGTGGGCTAGTCTGACAAACCCTGCCAAAGTTGTTAAACTGCAAAGTTAGGGGTTTCACATTGAGCACCCCACTCAACCATAACTATGGGGACACTACTGCACCACTATTATATATATATATATATATATATATATATATATATATATATATATATATATGTATATACTGTATATGCAGACGTATATATACACATAGATGCTTAGTTTAAGCACAACTTCTGACCATTCACTAATCTCCAGTAAACATGATTTCCTACTAAGCTACCATACTTAAGGTTACCACCTGTCCTGATTTTTGCACAGGACAGTCCTGAATTGGGTAGCTGTGTCCTGCAAAAACATGAAAAATACTACATGTCCTGACTTTTATTCCAAAAATATTTTTAACTTTCCACTAAATGTTGCAGAAAGCTATAATACCTTAACTAAAATACAATAAAATAATTACAAATAATAGAAGCAATCAAGAAACTACAGTACTTTGCCTTAATTCTGATTATATACAGAAAACCAGTCTGTTACATTGGTCGAGGTTACGTACTGTCCTGTGAAAAATCATGTTTCAGTGAGAAATGTCCCACTTTGGGCTTCTTAAAAGGTGGTACCCCTAACCATACTCTATCAAATAACAGCATTCTTTTTTTTATAATTTAATCTTTATTGAAAATTATAAGTGGTACAAAGACAAAACTATATCATAAAATGTCCAAAAGATAGTTATACACAGCAATATACATGAAAAAGATAAGAAAAATAAACAAGTCCACACTATTATACAAGTTGACTAATGAAGAAAAGGGTAACAAGCCCTCCCCAGAAAAAGGGGGGACTGTACAAGCAAGGGTAAACCTAAAAAAGATAAGTCAGGAGATGCAAAAATAGTAGCTGTTAGTCCATCAATCCAACACAGGTTGAGAGTCAAAGAACAGATCCAAGTCCTTAGGAAATCCGCCAAATGACAGGCCAGGAAATCTAATGTCTCAGCAGAATAACTGCATAAGAAACTTACAGTCCTGAATGACTGGAGGCAAGCAAATCACAATATCATTTGGACAATCTAGAGTATATGTTAATGCAAGTGTATCCATACAATGATAGATCTTCATATTAATAGTAAAGACATCTTAGATACATTCCGATTATGTAACAAAACGCAAGAAGAAAGTTTTGAACTGTATTTAAAACAGCTATAATAACAAAATGCCAAGGGAACCAGGGTAAATCTGTGGACCAGTTAAACCCAATCATAATCATACAAAATCATACAAAAAAAAATAACATTGTTACCCAAACTAAAATCACTCCACCACTATGCCAAGAGATCCTTGTTTTAACTTCTTGAAACAACATCCTCACCAGTTTGCACTACCACCCTCTCCAACTGTCTGTTTAAAAGTATTCTCAAGGCACACAGTAGTAAAGATGTACAACGTTATATGATGATCCGCATGTATTCAGTATAATTCCTGATTGCAAATTCTGGTTTCTTATTCTAGTAATGCTTTGAACAAAACCAGAAAGCACTACTGAGATGTGAACTCTAGCATTCATGATCAGGAAGCACACTGAATACATAAGAATCATTGTATAGTGTTGGATACTGTATTTTATTTTTTTTTAATTTAAAACATATTTACCAGGTAAGCACACAGAGCCCAGGGCCCATTTCCAGTTGTGACCTGGGGGAAGGGAGAATAGGGAATGTAGGGTACAAATACATAGAATAAGCAGTATGACTCCCAAGTAATTTCTATCACAGAGAATAAATGATACCCTTAAAGGCAGAAAACATATTGGAAGCAACAAGGTGCAATATAATGACCACACAGTTTCAAGGATCAAACAGTTCTCATAACAAAATTAGTGTATCTCCTGGCTCTCACAAGGAGAGAGACTGCTGAGTTTCAGTGGGAGGAGATCCATAGAAATGGAAGGGGGCAGGCCTGGCATTGACAGCAAGTTAATGGGAATTTTAAGAAGGTCTTGACCATGGCCTTGCTAGGTTTGAGGGAAGGAGGGGGTTGGTAACTTTGGAAGTAGCCCATTCCAAATGGTGGGGAGCCTGTTGCTAATGGAGGATTGGCCTTTCTTGTGCTTGTAGAGAGTGATGTGGAGATGGTAGCTTGTCTCGGATCTGAGTGAGTAGGCTGGGTTTGCAGAGGGATAGAATAGGTCAGATAGGTATTTGGGTAGTTTGTGAGTACAGTAGTTTTCTCCCACAAGAGCAGTGTGCATTATCTGTCTTGTATGGGGAAGGATACAGCCCAATTCATTGTACATAGTACAGTGATGCAACTGTGGAGGCAGCCCAGTGCAAATCTGCACAGTGCATTGAACAAAGTGTTAATTTTGTTGAGGGATGTGGAGTTTGTACCTGAGTAAACTACATCTCCACAGCCCAGGAGAAGAACTAATTGTTCTACTACCTATTTTCTTACCTGTAGATGGTTCTTTACTCATTAAAGGGCACCAAAGTTAGTGAAGAACTTGGCTATGAGATGGGAAATTTGCTTGATGTAATCAAGATGTTGATCCAAGTGGAGGTCCAGGAACTTGTAAGTGGCAACCGAGACCAGATTGGTCCTGTCCAGGGAACATAAGGTCAGAGAGGGGGTAGTGGAGTTTGTCCATTGCTTTGAGCTGTATAACATGGAAATTGTCTTCTTTTGGTTCATGATGAGATGGTTGTCAGTGAACCATTTTTTGTATTGCTTTGAAGTCCTGTTGGAGGGACACCTCTATTGAGAAGGCAGAGGGACCTGACGCACAAACAATGGTATCATTTGCACACATGTGCATGCTGCTGGCTGAGATGGATATGTGGAAGTCAATGATGAATATGGTGAAGAATAGAGGCCCAAAGACTGAACCTTGGGGGACCCTGAGGGAGACAGGAAGGGTGGGAAAGGTGTTCAGGCCTAACTTGACAGACTGAGTGTGGTTGTCTATGTTGAAGTGGATCAAAGCTAAGACTGCTGGTGAGACACCAGGGTCTGCAAATCTGAATAGGAAACTAGACTGGTCCACAGTATTGAAGGCCTTTGCAAGGTCTATAAATATGGCACCTGTACTCAGTCCCTTGTCAGAGTTGGAGTGCATATCAATAATCCTGAGTAGGGTGGAGGAGGTTAAGTGGTAGGGGTAAAAGTCAGATTGGAATGGTGTTAGAAAGTTATATTTAGCATAGTATATGTATAACTACCAGCTGAAACACCTTGCAAGAGTTTTGGAGAGGATGGGTGGAAGTGAGATTGGCTAAAAGTTGGGGGGAGGGGTCAGCTGGGTCACCTTTATGGATCAGAACCACCACTGCATGTTTCTAGCCACATGGGAATAATCCAGTACAAATGGATCAATTGAAAATGTGAGCAACAGGGTCAGCTATTACCAGAGCACCAATTTAGAGAAATTTCCATCATATTCACAGTGTTATATAGTATTTAGAGCCAATAGTTCTTAGCAGACTGGGTCAACCAAGATTGTCTGCATGAAGAAATTTCCACCTGTGGACGGTGGTGCAGTATGGAGTGGTGGGGTTGGTGATGAAAGCCCTAGGCCCTTTGATGGATATTAGCTGAGGTCATTGCTGGTTAAGGAGGAGCTGGGGAATGACTGCTTACTGCTGGGGAAGTTGAATAGTGTGTTGACTGTCTTGCAGAATTTAGAAGTGTCTAGGGCATCAGAGGCTAGCTTGTTCTGGAAGCAGTTTACATTCACTAGTCTTATACTCCTGGTGCAGTGATTTCAGAGGGAGGCAAAATCTTTCCTGTCCTGGGTTAGCCCACTGAAATTATGTCTGGCCCATGCCAGGTCTCTTTGGTGGAAGAGTTTGTTTGTGTCAAAGGTTGTCCAGGGGAGTTGGTGACACCTAACTCTTGAGTGCTCGGGTGGTGCATGTTTATCACAAATGGCTAGTCATAAGGAGGTTGTGGAGGGGTCTATCTGGGCAAAAAGCTTTGAATGATCTGGTTAAGGCTGTTAGGGGGCTTTTGTGAATTACATTTTCTGCACACAGTATGTCATGCAGTGATCACTGAAAATATCAAGCAGGGTGCTTGATGTCAGGTTCCTCTGCAGATAAGTTGCCAACACCCAGTCAGTTGTGCTATGATTGAAGGAAATGGGACTGAAATGGGTGAGTGAAGAAATCAGTTGGTGTATGTGTAGGGTTTAATTTTGGAATGGAGTTTGGGAGGAGAGGAAAATGTTGTATAGGGGGACCAGTTTATATTGATGTTACCAAGAATAATATGCTTGCCTTTGGATAGGGGGTCCAGCACTTTGTGAAATATGTCCAGCATCACAGCAAAAGATTTACTAGTAGTGCAGTAGGCACCCATAATTTGCAATGGGATGGAGTGCAGATGAGTGAGAATCCCTGAGATTAGTTTGTGTGATTTTGTGGAGGCTTTATGGATATTTACAGAGAAGCTATGGGAGCTAGTTGAGTAGTTGAGTATCCCCCCAACCTGAATGGCCTTGTCTGTGGGATGCAAACCCAGGAAGATCAATGGCTGATGATGGGATGTAGGCAGAGAGCCAAGCTTTAGTCAGAATCAGGAAGTCCAGTCATTTTCAGATTGTCCAAATTTTGATTAGGTTAATCTTGGGTAGGTGACTTCTGACATTTACATGGAAGATTTTGAGGCCCTAGGCAAGAGGAGAGGCCCACTGATGGAATTTGGATATGAGGCAGAATTAGACTCCACATCACCATCCAGTAGGAGCAGCAGCATTAGAAAGAGCTGAGTACTGTGGTGAAGCTTTTTTTAGGGGTCTATGGGAGGGTAACAACAGCAAGTGGTGGGAGCAGTTTAGCCACATCAGTGTTTCAAGATGATCTCAGGTGAGGTGTAACAGGCTTGGATGAACATCACTATAATGTGAGCCAGGGTCTGAGGTAGGAGGGAGAGGTGTGGGGTCATTGAAGGAGATAATGCAGAGTATAAGAAGTAGCATGTTGACTACAAGTAGACCATCTGGGTGCCTATTCTGAGTTCTAAGAGTAATCCTATGTGATCACTAGGGATAGCTAACCTAAGCTCCTAAGTTACTATGGATCCTTGGTTGTGCAGTGAGGATGGCTACTTGGTTCCAGAGCTACCTTTCTGGCTAATCCCAAATGGTTGGCATTGGGAGTGCTACCTTGGTGGCTAAGACTGTAACCATTGGTGTCCCCCAGGGATCCATCCTGGGTTCGCTCCTCTTCTCGCTTTTTATTAACTCCCTACCAACATATAGCCTCTCTTGTGAGGTCATCCTGTAAGCAAATGACCTAGTATTGTTCCACAGCACCAAGTCACTGACTAGCCTATCCTCATCTCTAACAAAAAACTATGGGGTGGCCCACAACTGGTTCCAGGAGCACAGACTCCTGTTAAATGCAAACAAGACAAAGGAATGCTCCTGGGATCCATACCAAAGATCACCAAACTGACAAATACTTAATCTACCCTGGCAGTCCTATCTCCAGATGGCTTCACCTTTGAAAACGTACCCTTCTTCAAATACCTTGGTGTCACCCTTGACCCCTCCTTGACTTTCTCCATACACATCAATAACGCCTTGCAGAAGATAAACCAAAAACTGGTGGTGGGTTTTTGTCTAGGGGAAAGGGAAAAGGAAAGGGGAAATTGTTTAACCAGGAGAGGCACACTAAGCTGAAGCTTGTTTCCAGGTGTGACCTGAGAGCACAAGAAAGTTAAGTGACTTGCTCATGGTCACATAGTATGCAAGTGGGGGCTGTGGGATTCAAACCAGGTTTCCAGATTTGCAGCTCAGTGCCTTAAACCACTGTGCTATGCTGCCTCCTAAAGCACTACTTGACCCCGGAGGCCAGGGTTGTCATAGCTCAAGGCAACCTCCTTCCTCTTATGGACTATTGTGCCCCCATCTACACTCATACACTCCTCCCAACCTCTCACAAGACTAACTACTGCCTACAGTAATATTTGTAGATTTGTGTTAATGGCTCCCTACTCCATGAACCATTGCTTCCTTTACCAGACCCTTAGTTAGTTAAAACCTTTATTTTTAGACAGGAGTTTAGGTGGAATATCACATCATTAGGACATAGTCCTATTTTCAAGATGGTCCTGTAAAGATATAAAGTGCGTCTAAACATATAACTCACAAAATATAACACAATAATCATATTCAATTACAAGGAAATGTGCCAAAATATCATACATTTCACAATCTAATGCAACATATAATTGTTAATACAAACGTATTATGTTAAAATTCTCATCCATAGCATTCACAACGAACTTTTAGTTCTATCCTCAAGCTGATTAAAAGTGCTTTCACATCATTAATTTGATTACAAAATGCAGGTTTCAAGACCTTCCATAATCTATTAACAATTACAAGAAATCTTAAATTACTATATGTGTTTATGATTTTTGGAAACACAAAATTCCTTAAATTAATATCTCTCAAATTATAAATATGCTTTATTATTTCCAGTTTATCATAAAGACGCCTAGGTTGTTCTTGTTTTACCACTTTAAAAATTTGAGTTGCCCAGGTAATCTGACGTTTACTATCCTGCGTAAGCCATCCTAATTCACTAAGTACATCACAATGATGTGTTTTATAATCTTTTTGTAGCTGCTTCTGTCCCCCCAGGACAGAAGCAGCTACTTCCTCAGCTGCACCATAGATAATGCAATCAAAAGTGGTGGCCTGCCCCCCTTTTCTTCCTTGATCAAACTAAATAATTACCCATGTAACCTTCAGACCTAGTGTTCCTTCCATGGATATCTACTTGCCCGGGAAGTAAAGCTTTCTCCTCTGTAGTCTCCCAGACTGTGGAACAGCCTACCTACCCCCTTTTGCTCTCTTGACTAACACCTAACATTCAAGACACACTATAAAGCTACCTTGATGGCCTCTGACATGTGTTCCTGACTCCTTGGGTGAAAAGTTATGCTTCACATTTTGCGATGTGAACTCATCACTCTCAATTTGTGATGCATATATGACTATTTAATCCTGTTGTACTGTACTGAATATTCCTGCTGTTAGATTGCCACATTTTGTATTTTACTACTCTGTAATGTAAGCTGTTCTTAAACTTGCATATGCACTTTGTATCCTTGTCCTACCTCAGTACCATTGTTCATGTGAAGCTGTATTTTCCAAACTATATTTCCTATGTGCCGTCTCTATGACCTGCGTTGTGCCTGAAAACAGTCTTTGGGATCAGTGCACTTACTCAGTAAACAAATGCATAAATAAAATAAATAAATGTTTCAGAGCCCAAATAGAGTGTAGCTGCAAGCTCAAATAACTGACTGGTTTATGCCTAAATGTTGATGATTGCAGGCCCTAGAGTGGAAGTTACAAAACAAAAGTTGTCAGACAGTGCTATACCGTCAGCTATGTCAGGCAGTAGCCACCCAAAGATGTGCAGCAGTAACATAAGGATATTATGAAGAAAGGACAATGGGGTGCAGAGTTAGATTAGGTGGAACTCCCTTTTCCCACTACTAGGGGATAGGGAAGATGTACACTTAAAGCAAATAGCCACAGCTTCGTGCTTAAGAGAAATCAGTTTCAAATGATCAGAAACTCTATTGATGATGGGCTCTAGATAAAGAGTTACACAGGTACCATTATCAGATGGTGGTTACCCTCAGTTAAGCAACAATAACAAGAAAGATTTTACACTGGGAGATCACTGAGTTGCAGTGTTGGTTAGCTAGTCCACCCTGCCATCACAATAAATGAAAGGGAGGATGTGATCTAGAACAGTAGTCACAACTTGGTTACAGACAGAAACAGTTCCAAATTAACGAACTATAGCAAGCTGTGCAATGAAGCAAAAATATTTAGTTATTTATTTAAAACTTTGGTAAACAGGAAAGGCACACTCAGCCAAGGCTCGTTTCCAGGCACAACCCGGGGGACAAAGGGAAATATAAGGAAAATATTTAATGTGACGTGAATAGGTACATTCAACTACACAGCAAAACACAGCCAGTTTACAGGACAAAAGTATGTTTTACAACACAATTTGAGTAGATTACATATATACAATAAATACAATATATACAAAAAGTAAGGTGAGTTTGACCTGGAGTAGGTGCATTCACAGTACATCATTTCCACTAGTTAACTAGACAGTTGTGTGGGTATCACAACTCTATTGAGTATAAGAAATTAGTATAAGAAATGAAGTATGGAAGGAAACTTAGTTTGGGGGAAGGGCTCTGCTGTTCTTACGGACCCCGATTGATGATGCCACGGGGTCACTGTTGCTGGTGGCTTGAGTGCTTGGGATGCCCCAAGAAGTGCCATTGCTACTGCAGTCCTACATGGCCATAGAGTAATCCAGGGATTTTAAACTGGTGGTAGTCCTTTGTGCGTCTTCTCTTCAGCCTGATTGGCTGTAGTAAGGGAAGGTGCCACATTTCAAATATTCAAATGCTGGATTCTTGGCTTGTTGAGAGGGCTCCATTGCCTTCATTGACCCCAACTGATGGTGCCACTGGGTCACTGTCACTGGTGGTCTATGTGCCGGAGGGGTGGTCCTGAGAAGTGTGGTCGCTGACATGTAGTGGTAAAGATTTACTTTGTTACAAAGTAAATATTTGCTACCGTGTGCTATGAGGGTAGTTTTGAGCAGATGGGTGAGGAGGGCACTGAAGCTCAGATTGGTGGGGTGTTAGTGGTGGGGGAGTTACTTGACTGCAGACCAGAATTACATAGGCTGTCAGAGACAGCTTGGGGGAGTGTACTAACCAGCTCAGCAGTAGTATTTCTTCTGGCATGGTAAATCTGTATACATTTATGCAATGTATACCAATTTAATCTTACTATTCTTGTAGTTTTCTCCAACACACTTGTTCACTTTTATAAATGCAATAAACCTCTCTGGGGGCATGCATTTCTTGACCATTAATACATGCCTTAGGTGTGCTCAGAGACACTCGGACGTTATCGTAGTGCTTAACAGTGCACTCAGCTTGTGCATCAATGCTAAAGAAATATATGCCCTGTCAAGGCTTTCTGCCTACATATTATAAAATATATATTTTGGTGTACTTTTGCAGTTTTTGGGTGCTGTATTGTTTGCAGTTTATTTGTTGTTATATTCATAAAATAATTCAACATTAAAAACAATTGGGCACATTAGACATGGCAGTGGGAAAGGTAGGCGCAAGGAAAGTGGGGGCAGAAGGTGCTGTTCATACTGGCAATAGAGCAAAACAATGGAAGACAGCAGCAGTGGTGGCAGAAGGTACCACTTTTTCTGCAGAATAATGTTGCCAAGAGGAGGCACTAGCATTTGACAGCATCAGTCACAGTGGCTTTACTGCTTGAGAGAGACAGCAGCAGGAGTTGCACAGGTAGTAAAGAAAAATAATAAAACTGGTTATCACAACTGTGGTTGTGTATGAGGGGATTAATGCTGCAGCTGATGGGGTCCCTGAAGAAACAGCTGTTGAGATGCAGCTGATTGAGCCAGTTACAAAGGAGTTAGATAGAGTCAGAAAAGGCTTTGGAAATGGTGGTGGATGAGGGTGAGGAAAAGGTGGAGGATTTAGACGAAGAAGAGGGTGAATTTATTGATTATGATTTTGAGGATCTCTCATGGAGCCTGAGAGAAATAGAGGAAGGGGGGACATTGGGGACAGCCAGTGAAACAGCAGAACCACCTGGGGAAACTCCTGCAGCAGTAAATCTCCCTTCATCTCATTGATCTGTTCAACTTGGCTGACTAGATAAAGTGCACATAAGAAAATCCTAGCAGTAACCCAAACATAAACCATTGTTCCAAACAACTGTCCCCTTACATTATATAATAACTAGGGCATCAAAATCTATAATGTGTGACCTTCATGTTTTAGATGAAGAGGATGAAATGGTGGCCACATGTTAACTTGGCCAGGGTGAGTTGCAGTAAAAATGGGAGTTATGTTGGCACAGGTGGCCAAGATACGCACTTGATAACAAGGCACCTAGCAAGGTGAATTTAACACCAAACGTTAGGGGAGGTGGGTGATGACTCATTAAGAATTTGCACTGGCAATATCAAAAAGCATTCCAAAGTGCCACTGGGGGGGTGAAAGCTGGTATTGATGAGGCTGAAAATGTTGTTGCTGAAGAGGACATTGCGCTGCCTGGTGGTGCACCCATCATCACCAGCTGCAACTGAATATCAGCAGTAAGTAGAACCCTGACTAAACTACCCATCACAAGTAGTACAGCTACCACTCAATAACTGATTTTCTGACCTTTTGTTGGTAAGCAAAGGTGCAGTAAAGGTATTTTACTTGGTTTTCTGAGACTCTGGATTTAATCTAATTTATTGACATTTCAGACACAGCCAAAGAGTAAGACAAACCAATGGGGCTGGATATCTGAGGGAAAATACAGAATGTACAGCAATTGAGCTGTACTCAGATTACAGGTATTTTAGTTACCCTACCAGAGGTGGACTCTAGCCAGCCAGACTGGGAAACTGTGGGGAACTGCACTGAATGTTTAGACTTAATTCAGTTTCTAAACACTGCATTAAAGCCAAATGCCCAATGTAATTCCCCACATTCACACCACAAGAACAGGGTGGGATCTAGCCTGGAGGCTGGAATAGGAATTACTTAGAGTACTATGGCATTTTTGATGTACATTGTCTATTGACCCTTACTTGCATTGTGTTCCTCATTGTTGTATTTAGTAAAGCACTTAATGTTACAGCGAAGCCCATCGCGATGAAACCAATTTCTGCAGAATTCTGCAGCAGAGTTACTGCAGGAGACAAGACAGTTTCAATGGGAGTTGATCTCTTTTGTCATGCAAGAAGCTGTGACACTGCACTGCATCCCGCAGACTCCAATGTACATTTGTTCTGGTTCTCTGTCTCATTTTTGCATTCTTGTGCCCAACCAATCTGTTTCTTAAAAGATGTGGGCCTTGCTAGTTTTGTCAAGTAAGTGACCATTTTCCATCCGATGTGTGGAGATCACCACACATTACAGTTTTGTGGCAAATGTGGGATAGGCTTGGTGCTACAGACACAAAAGTGAAGTACAGACACCTCGTGGCCCTCATTTTCAAAAGGTTAGCATGGCACAAACCGGATTTGTGCTGCACTAACTAGGAGTAGCACTGGCCATCGGGGGTGTGGCCATATTCAAAGGCACCTATGTGCATCACACACCCGATGATGCTGTGGTACATAATATTGCACAGTACATATGCAAACAATGGAGACCCCATGCATACACAGTGCAGCATGATACTGGAATGTTTTCAGAAGTGCTAAACATCTGCAAGTGTGACACAGTTTAACATTTCTGAAACCCAGCCCTTAACAGTGCACAGAGGGGTTGGGGGATGGGGAGAGACCACTCGACCATCAGGGTTATTTTTAGTTTACCATGGCCAGGGATCGAGGCTGGGGAGGGAACCGCTGGACCACCAGGGTTATTTTTCTTTTAAGGCACACAGACAAAAGATTGATAAGCATGCCAATGCAAAGAGATTTATTAGAGCCCAGGAGAGACTAGCCCTCAGTGCTTTGCATCTGTGCATGACGCTGCTTCAGGAGGAGGAGTTTATGAACTGAAGTACATCTCATTTATAGTGCAAACTTCAAGTGACAGTACTTGTAGTGGTACCATGCTATGAGACATGTGGGCTCACAAAGAATAAAAAGACTCATAATTAAAGTAATTTAATGGCAGAAAATCTGCAAAAAGAGCAGGCCAAAAAGGCACTGTTAAAGAACAGTTAATTCTGAGAGCTACACAGGATCAAAAAACAAAGTGCCACTAACGAATAAAGTGTAAACGTGTCAAGAGTACAAACAAACTCCAAAAAGACACCTAAGTGAAAAAATGATTAAATACAGGAAAAAAAAGCATGAATTTAATATCCTCAATCGTGTAAATACATATATTCAATTAATACAAATATAATTATTAATTTCACCATTTTGTCAGAGCAAAAACACTGCAACATATAAAAATAAATATAGAAAAACCACAAAAGAACTACTTGGGGGCACACACAGGGGCCCAGCAAGGCAAAGATGTCCCAGGTTCTTAAGTCAAAAAGGATCTATACTTTATTAACTTTCTTCACATATACCAATTAAAGATAAGATGTTATATCAATATTTCTGCAGTTCAAACTTAAAACAGAATTGGCCCTTAAGGTAAATATCCATCTTGCTTCCTTTTGTAGCAAGGTATTTTGTCTGTTACCCCCTCTGGGGTTAAACCGAACATGTTCAATACCTGTAAATGCAAAACCTTCCAGCTTGCTTAAAGCAATTTACTTTAAATGAGATGTATTCAGTTCACAGACCTCTCCTTCTGATGAAGCATCACGCACAGGAGTGAAGTGCCAAGGGCTAGTCTCACCTGGTCTCTGATAAATCTCTTTGCACTAGCATGCTTATGAATTTCTTGCCTGTGTGCCTTTTTTCACAGCAGTGAGTGCAGGTTGTTTGGTGTTTTTGGTTGCTGATTGTTTGGTCTGCACCCTTCCTTTTAACCTGTAGCACAATGTTGTAGCGTGGATCCTTATTTTTATTTTACCATGGAGGGGAATCGGGGCTGGGGAGGAAACTACTGGACCACCAGGGTTATTTTCATTTTACCATGGGCAGGAATCAAGCCTGAAGGGGGACTGCTGGACCACCAGGGTTACTTTATTTGTACCATGGATGGGGTTCAGAGCTTGGGAGGGGGACCTGACCTGGAGCACACAATCACTGCTATGGCAAGCAGATGATCCCATAATGGGCATGCAAATTTCCCACTAGGGACGTGCATGCCCAATGCGCTCATCTGCGATGTCTGGGCTGAATATCACCCAACAGAGTCCCGGTGCTAACCAGTGTGTGCCGTGCATTACCCTTATGGGTGGTCTACAGCATGGCACCCTGGTAGCATAACACAAAGCATGGTGACCACTGGCTGTGTGTTGTTCTACCATGGTCTGCTATTTAAACAGATAGCATAATCAGTTGAGATCATGCTGTCCAATTGAATGTGGTGCCAGAGTTGTCCAGCTTTATTTTTTCATGGAGCACCCCTGTGTGCACATGCAGCCAGCCGGCTCTGAATATGGGGCTCTTTGTACTTAACAAAATTAAATCAGAGTCTTTTGAGCCGTGGATGGTATCAGGGAATCAGTTCTGGGTCAGAATGACCATGGATTTCACCCTGTATTCATACCAAAAATTTTCACTGGCATGGATCAGAACTTGATGGACTGAGCAGGCCAATTTGAGATGGCAGCCAATGAGAATAGATCTGACACTGCAACTAAAGTCTGGGTCATGGTGCTACTATTAAAAGGAAGAGCAAGAAAAGTGTACTGATGCCTAGCACCTGAAGTGAAGACTCATTATGCCAACTGAAAGAAGCTTTTAAGTAATATTGTGAGCCTCCAATAGTAGAGTACTGTTAATGTGTTCCCTTTTTGGACCAGAAGAGGGTGGTGGGGAGTCTCTGTGAGAATCTGGTAACACTATTAGAAGACTGGTTTCTTGGGCATATCCTAACTCAGATCTGACAACTCAAGAAATACTGGCTAAGGACCAGTTTGTCACCCATGTGGGAAACCCTGAAATCCATATCCACGAGCAAAAGTGGCAAAGTGAAGATCTTGAAAAAGCTATTAAACTCTTGACTGAGCTGGAAATGTTATGAGGGTTACAGATCCTCAAACAAAGAATCACTTTGTGAGATAATATGAAGGAGAGCACAGTGATTCTAGGGAGGAGGACATGATGTCCTTCAGTTAATAGGAGTTGTTACAACACTCACCAAGCAAGTAGAGATGTTTAAAGTAGATGCAGAAAAACAACTTTAGGAAAACCTTAAAGGGAGAGAGAGAGAGAGAGAGAGAGAGAGAGAGAACACCTTTTGGAGTGGAGAAACTGGGACCACTTGGAGTAACCAAAGATACACAGATGAGAGGAGACCTTATGAGCCCAGACTATATATTAAGAAACTGTTACAAGCTTCAGGGAAATAGTCTAAATATCTTTTGATTCTCTTCAATATTTTATTATTTCAACTAACTCTTCCGCACCCCTTTTCATATACTGTATTTCCTGAACTTGAGACAACTGGCCTCTGTACTTATCTTAGTCTTTCATAAAACTATGAATAGATCCAGCTTCAACAACTTTCCTTGTTAACCCATTCCATTTTTCCATAACCCTTTCTGTGAAATACTGTAGTACTTTCTAAGACCCATTTTAAATCCCCCAAACCAGTCTCCAGTCATGACCCCTTGTCATGGTGTTGTCAATCTTGGAAAAAAGAACCGTACTGTCAGTCTTGTTTATTCCCATTAGGAGTTTATAAATTTCTGTCATGTTCCTCTCTCTTCTGTTGTCCAAAGTGTACATGTTCAGACCAACCAGCTTTTACTTATTAGTAGAGATGCAACAATTTTCTACTATGCTGGTCAAGTTGGGACAATGCCTGGGGCTTTGCACTTCATGAAGATTGGTGAAGTTCCCAAAAGCTGTACCACCTTACAAAGTTTTCTTTTTTATTGTGAAAAACCTTTTTAGAAATACTTATAATCCCCCACCCACAGTGCCATCCTCAGGTAAGCACCCTTAAATTTTATTATATCATAACTCACCTCCGTGCAAACGTACCCTCCCAGTGAGGTTCACTGCCAACTGTATCAGTTACTGAGAGTATTTTTATTTAATCCTTTTACTCATCAGCAAGTCAAAAAACACCTGACTCCCTCCTTCACAGACAGGCCCAAGAATTAATGACACCACCTGCTCAACCCCCTCCCGACTTCGACCACACTCTCCTCTCCAATGGAGCACCCTGAAAAAAAATCTGTATTCTTTCAACCTGCTGTGAAAGAAGAAAATCATCTCCCAGTGCAGGGAATCTTCTCTGCTCAGTGTAGAGTATTAGTAATGGCATGAACAAATGTGACATACAGTATTTTAGTTGCTTATAGTAAACCCTCATTGGGATTCTGATTGGAATAGGAAACCATCTCATTATCCATATAGCTGGGCATTGCTAGATGCAGTACTGTGATCTTACCTTGGCAGCTAAGGAGAGGTGGCCATGAAGAGAGACCACCTAAGGTGGCACTGCCTGCTATGGGGAATCAAGAGGCAATCAGTTGTTATTTTATTTTTATTTATTTATATAAGTATTTAAACTTTTGTTCACCAGGTAAGCAATATGAGCAAGGCCTGTTTTCAAAACTGACCAGGGACCAAAAAGAAACAGTTAGGATGTTACAGAGAGAGAGATAGGCAATACAAATACTGCAATAAATATAATAGTAAATTATTAACATTCACATTTCAAAGAATTAGCAGTTAGGTAGTTACTGCCTGTAGGTAAATAAAGCAAAAGAAAAAGGTATGTTTTACAATGTGTTACCACCAAGCACCCCTCAGACAATCTTGTTGTCTGTGTTTCTCCTTTGAAAATGCCTATTGAAAAGAATAAAACAGCACATGTCACAGAACAGGACACTACTTTAGGTAATGCTGGCCCCTATGCTGGTGCAAGGGGTTGGCGGTTATTATGAGATGGTTGCTGCCTGTACTTAAACAAAAAAAGCATGTGTTTTACCATGTGTTATTTAAAAAGTGTGTCACAAGGGTCCCTTGGCTAATCTTGTTGTCTGTGGCACACTTCAAAACTGCATATTAGGATGGGAAAAACAGCACATTTCCCTCTACACTTGTGCTTTAGTGAATGAAGAACTGCATGCATACCTTGGCAGCTGAGGAAAGAGGGCCCAGAAGTGAGAGACCACTTAGAGTGATGCTGGCAGCTATGCTGATGCAAGAGGCTGGTGGTTATTATGAGAAGGTTGCTACATGTAGGTAAATAAACCAAGACAAGTGCTACTCACAGTATGTGTGCCAACTGCCTCTCAGACGATCTTGTTGTCTAAGTTGCCCCTTTGAAAATATCTATTGGGAAGGGCAGAACAGCGCATTTCACAAAACAGTATAGTACGGTGGTGCTTCAGTGAAATGCAACACTGAATTCTTACCTTGGCAGCTGAGAAGAGAGGGCCCTGAAGAGGGACAATCAGAGGGGTGCCAGTTGTCACAAATTTGCTCAACCGGTCAACCCTCTACTCCCAAAGTGCCAACCTCTGAGCGTATGATTTGTGTACAGTTAACAGTACAAGGTAACCCTCTTGTCTGTTTTTTGGGTTCGAGTCACATTAGTCTCAAGTTCTGGAGAGATTCAAACTGATAACCTCTTGTTAGTGTACCCAATTATCAGGCTCAGATAATTCTGCCTTCAGGGGGCCAGATATCTTTGCCTACGGGCATCTACCCAGATCTACAAAATGAACCCTTAGAACTCTATGCAAGACTTTAGAGAACTCTATCCATTTCCCAGTTTGGTACCAAAATAAGCTCTTACACAGTGTCAACTATAACCTTTAAAAGCTCCACTTAAATAAAAAGAAATGTCAAGGCACTCCAGGCAGTTTCTGTTTTAATATATATATATATCTTTACCTTAAAATAGGAAAATAGGAAAACAGTAAAATTACAGAACAAAATATCCCAACACATACAGCCTTAAAACAAACAGGTTTGAAGTGCAAGGTCCTACAATACTGTACATACATTAAAACTGGTCTAATCTAATATATGCTTACTTTCTTTCAGTGCTGTGATGTTTCTTCCTCAGTCAGAAATATGAAAGGGCCTGTCAAGGTTCTCTCAGTAGTTAAAAACCAGTCCAGAGCCAGCCTTCTCTGAGGTCACCAAACTCTGCCTTGGTGTAACAAAATCTATATTTGATAACACCAAGATGGCCTACTAAGGTATTTAAAAAAAAAATAAGAGATGACATAATGCATTTCCTCTTCTTATGTTTGACTGGTCAGAACCAGTTTATGCTTTGCTTCGCACACACTTCAAAAGTCTCTTTGATATAAGTCACTGTATTCAAAGCAAAAGTGTATTTGATTTCTTAATTCTGTCTAGGCTTTGGTATCTACACATCAAAGGTCTCTTTGATGAAATGAGCTTGTTTCCTGGGCTGATACCAAAGACACATGCATGCTCTTCTCATTATAACACCTAGAGCAAAATCAAAGGATTTCCCTGGGGATGCCATGAATGGCTAATTTCATTTCCTAGGATCAAAGCAAATGCTAATTGCAAACATGCTAATTGAACCTCAGATCTCTGTAGTTTAAAATACCTCCTGTCCTTAGAACTTATGCCTGGGGTTTTTTCTTGATGTGACAGTTCCACATGCTGTTTCAGCAGCTCTCAGGACAAACAGTCCATACCCTGTCCCCATATTTACAACCAATATGATAAAGATCAGAACCAGCTGTCCAGGTGTGACCCCAGTCACTACGCTGGCCCAAGAGTTTGGCACATATTTAGGAAAGGATTGTTGTTGCATACAGGAAAAAGACAAGAAAGAACAAAAAGAAGTGTGTTTTAACTACATGTTTAGAGACAGTCTACCAAGTAGCCAACTGATGATCTTGTTCTCTGTTGCACACCTTCAAAAATGCCTATTGGGATGTAAAGAACAGCACATTTCACCAGAATGTACAGTGATACTTCAGTGAATGCACACTGAACACTTACCGTGGCTCCTGAGAAGAGAGGGCCCTGAAAAGAACAGACAATTTGTGGTAGTTTCAGAGCAGGAGGAGAAGAAACATAGAGACTGGAGGTTGATACACTTCTGCGTAAATAGGATTAGCTGCTGTCACTGCCAGTTTTTCTAGTGGTTCCTAAGATAGGATTATTCAGGCACTGTTCTCACAACAAGAAAGGTAATGCTAGGAGGCTTGGCATCTGGGACTGTTGGCATTTACATTGGTTCCTGGGACAGAATTGTCCTGCCAGTGTTCTCAAAGGAAAGGAGAGAGGAAAGCTGGTGCTGCATGATTGTATGATACTGCTGTAGTGTATTAACCATACAAAGAATTACAAAAAGGTATTCCTGCCAGCAAAGTGAAGAGAATAAAATGAATAAGGCAAGCTTTTAGTGTTTAGTCAACAATGCACCACCAATCATGGACACATCCTTGGCATAGAGCCATGTGTTATTATAATCCAAGGAGCCAGGCTGGTGGTGCTATGGAAAGCCATGTGGGATACCTGTGTTTGAGTACAAAGCTAGAGTCACATCGAATGTGCCAGAGTGGTCAGACAGGGGCACAATTAAGTGGACCATGCTGACGCTGTGGGGGGGGAGTTGTTGGATGGAGAATAATGCATGTCACGCTTACACCATTAGGGTAGTGTTTGCCTATTCTACTGCCAGGCAATGTCAGCCTTGATGTGGTGAGTGACCTCTGCCATTGCTTTCCAGAAGGATGGTTAAGTGAGTACCACTCACAGTAGCCATGATCTGGGTGATCGATAATGCAAAAACAAGGTTTTAAAAAACATTTCAAGCACATATCACATGGAACTGTATTTGCAGAAAAAGGAACACAAGTGTTATACTTCTGTCAAAGAGAAAACAAGTATGCTTATGGCTTAAGAATGACTGCCATGCCTGTGCAGTAGAAGCCTTCAAAGCCTCTTTGAAAACATATCTATTTACTCAGGCACTTCCCAGTTAGTTTTTAATATGAAAGTAATTGCTTATCTATTCTGATGTTATTTATGATACTCTTGTTGATGTGTTTTATGATTTTATATTTTGTATTGACTGTACAGTGCCATGAACTATGGGAAAGGGTGCATAATAAAACACAAATTGCCTTGCCTTATCTCACTGTCTGAAGAAGGAAGCCCATGGTGAGCTGTAGCAGTAATCATGTTTGTGACATAGGCGCTGATTTTCTTCTTCTGACAAGATTGAAGAATACTAGATTTTTGTGACTGGTAATAATACTTGCTATACTGTGTGGAACAGGCGAATGACTTCGGGCACTTAAGATTTACTCAGGCTGCCTCAATAGGATAAATATATATTTATATATATATATATATATATATATATATATATATATTGGGCATCTGTGGCTAAATATGTGGCAAAATGTGAAAAGCAATTTTTTTTTTGCATTATTTCTTTATCCTCCTATGTGCCCCGTATCTGCCACTTCCTTCAGGCAGCCATGATCCCTAACATCCACCTACTGTCCTCCCTCGGAGCCCCCTACCTCAAATCACAGCCAACCCTGGGGTAGCTTGCTGTAACCCTTTGCCGAGTGGGTCCCTCTCCTCTGAGGGGGAAGGCACCAGTGGGGCAGCCAGTACACTCTTTCTCTTGGCCCCAGGGTGCTGCTGAGATGGTCAGGCTCCCTGAGAGTTCTTTGGTGGTGTTGGCAGATCGTCTGCTGTCATCCTGGCCAATCCGGAACATTTTTCTGTTTTTTTGGTTCCCCTGACATTGCACTGCATCTTGTAGTGCTCCCGGTCTCCACTGGGGGCTGCTACAGAGTGAGGCATCACCCTAACCCACACCCAGGGAGGAGAGCAGTCCTTTGGATGGTCGATCCTCTCCTGCCCCCACTGACCCCCAGTGACCCGAGTCCGTTCCCAAACCTGGGTCGCTGGTTTGGTTTGAGGTAAGGCTCCAGCACCTCTGCCCTCTGCGCCACCGGGCCGTGCTGTGAAAAGCAATTTTGGTACAGATTTAGCTCATTCTCCAAGTAACCATGGAACTGTACTGCAAATGTACAAAATGGCAATATTACTACCTATAGAGGACTAAGAGGAGACACAGATAGGTAATATATGACGGCGTCAACACTACTGGAAAATGTGTGTCTCCGTGATTTAAGGAATACATAAAAAAAGGCCAGAACATAGGGATAATGCGATCATCTATGACAGCCATGGTGCTGATTCCAAGATTAGCACACACCACACAACACAACACAGTTTTTTTTTGTCAGTTACTGAATTTGCGTTTTCTGAATGGTGGTTATGCTGAACACAACAGACAACCAACACCAGTTGTGTTATTTTTTTTGCTGGTTGGGGGGGCAGAAATGTAATATCAGATATTAACTAACCTAACACTTTTTTGTTCAATTGTTTTTTTATGGGGGGAGAGGGTTGGGGAAGGAAGGAGGCACAATCAAACACATATCATTAATAAAACACCTCACATTTCTTTTGGCGTTTTCTTTGTTTTGGTGGGGATGCAGGCACAAACAAATACTTGTCATTAGCAACACACCTTAAAATGTTATTTGTTCTTCTGATTTTTGGGGGTGGGGAGGGAGGCATAAACAAATATACATCCTAAACACAGCTTAAAATCAGGGATGGTTAAAACCAGGGAGGATTTGGATTCAGTTTGGGATTTGCCAAATCCAGAATGAGTTTGGATTTGACTTTGCAAAGTATTTTGATTTGGGTTTACCAAGTCAGCTCCCCCTCTGCAGTGCAACCAGCTCAGAGTCATGTGCATGGATATGCAAGTAGTCGGGTCAGGGCATTCAAAGGGGCAGTGGCTGGCATGTGCCCCATCCACAAAGGGAGATACGTGACTCCCAGGGCTGGAGATGTCCATGCTGCCATAAGAGCAGCTGCAACTATATGCCACCCTCCTGATAAAAACTCTACTGTAGGGGTCCAATCTGCCCACTATTCTGGCCCCCCACCCTTGGGTGCTTGATACAGTACCAGACAGCAATGTTTTAAAATATTTGGCATTTCTGTGGTGATACGGCAGTCTTTGGAGGACTGATGTATCCCATTATCCTCAGCTCCCAGGCAACAGGAATCCACTTTTAGGGCTGAATGGGCATATGATTGGCTATCCTTAGTTCAGTACAGACCCCCCCACCCCATCCTCATGCATGAATCTACACCAGCAGACAATAATGGGTGGAGATTGTGGATGCTGGCAGGTGGGTCACTGCACCTCAGATATGCACTATTCACACATATCTGGTGTGCCTTCGAGGATTGGGCTCCAAGTCTTTATGTGACCTGAGGCAAGTTAACTAACCACTTAAACTCCTCACACAGCAGTAAAATTGATAAAAGCCAAACCATCCCACCCCCAAATTCAAAATAATTGTTCGGCTGAGCTATACTGGATGAAAAAAGCCTCCCTCCTTCCCTTATGAGCCATTCCAGATGACTCAAGCCCTCTTTGCTGCCTCCCTACCATTTGGTGTCCTCAGGGTCTTCAAGTCCCCATCTTCTCCTCTGTAGTTTTCTATTTGCAGCAGGCATTTTGTTTCATCTTCAGATAGGCCTGAATGTGTGTCCCCTCTGCCCTAAGTTCAGTTTAGTTAATTTAGTTATGTTACTTGGAGGGGCAGTTTTAATGGTCATGCTCTCTGCTCTTCAAAGTCCCCCCAATTTAAATAAAAGTTTCTTTCCAGCTGTTCGAAGAGCACTACTGTATGTGCTGTTGTGCTCCCAACCCTCCCTCCCTCAGAATGCACAAGGTGCTCCCCCAAGCCCCATTTTGTAAGGGAGCAACACTGGAAAATGGCCATAAAGATGGGTGGGCATGAAGGACAGGTGGGCAGGTGGATGTTAAAGTCAGTGATGCTGCCTAGGGATGGGATTTGTGTAAGAGCATGCTTCGTAGTTGGACACTCTTGCACACGCCCTGCCCCTCAGACAATATTATTTGCTGTAGCTGCAAGTTGTTATTCCTGAGTATGCCTCTTTACTGCCTCCCTAAGCTGTCCTTGTGGTAGTAACCTATTGCAGCTTAATGGCCCGAAGCAAACATTGAGAATTTTCAGAATAGTTAAAAAAAAAGCCAACCCCCCGCCCAAGAAACCAAGCTGAACCTAGGCTGTTTGGCTTGGTTTTGTCTAAATACAAGCTGCCCAAGTTTGTGGTGGCTTGTATTTCAGAAAGAGGCTTAGTCTCATCCCAACTTGAAACTGTTTTGGTCTTTTCTGTTTTTGAGGAGTGGGGAGGCACAAAAATGTATTGCTAACAACATGCTTTATTTTTTGTGTGTTTTGGGATTTCTGAAGGGGAGAGGAGGGGTTGTTTCAAAGCAACACACCAAAAGATGAGATGATATATACAATGCATGAATCAGTTCAATTCAGTAATGCCACTGTGTATGACAGCTATTGTTATCCTGTTCTACTGGGTAAAATTATACTGATGTGTTACTGTGTGTGGCTGTCATTTAATTAGAACTCCCAAAATAAGTTGAGAGAAAATACTTCCAGTGATATAGGAAGTGGAAGTCACATTCGCACAAAGAAATATAAAGTGCAATTGAGCATCAGAAGAGTTATTTCAACCATTTCTGTCTAAAGGGCTATCATTTCTGTAAGACTGCATTACTTAGTAGTTCAGGAAAACAAACACTTATTGTAAAAGGTAGCTGGAATAAAATGCAAGTAGTGGTGCTTGTACTGTATATTCCATAATGACTTATTATGGTGACGGACTTTAAGACAGTGCATGCAGCAAATACACAGCAGAAGCTGCGTGATAAGCATACTCATTTTTTTTTATTCATTGGTAATGGGAACAAGTGCCTGTTTTCATGGATGATCTAGGAGTCACACAGTATGCAAGTGGAGGTTGAGGAAATCAAACCGAGGTCTACTTGATTTACCTAGCTCATTCACAACTCATTACTCTAATTGCTAGGCTATACTGCTAGCCCAGTATGATGGTCATGAGGAGGACAGCATTTTATAAGCAGTAACATAATGAGGTGTGGGTTAGTCTGTGATAAATGCACAACTAAGGGCATAGTGAGGCATAAGACCACAGGCTGAGTGCCTAACTCTCCCGGAAGTGTGCTTATCATGGGTTAACCTACACTCTAAATTGTGTTATTGTGCTTGTAAAATGTGTCTGTGTTGAGAACTGTAATGTTTAAAAAATATTTGTAAAATTAAAAAAATACATCTTTTCATTGTAAATAGTTCATCTGCTTCCCACATGTTGTCCAGTATCACTAGAGTGCTGTGCTGTTGTCCAGTTTCACTAGGGGGGCTGTTCTGTGTTGCACTGCACTACGGCTCGACAGACCCACTGAGTTGTTCTGCTAGGCCGCCGGCAAGACCACAATTTTGTTTTGGTCTTGCTGGCAGCACATCTGCAGTAATGACTTTCACAAAACTGCCGGTGGTCTGGCCATCTTTGGGTCGGAAGGTACAATGAGATATCAGGGTATGCTTAAGCAAAGTATGTGCATTGGGAGTGAAAACAATGGGTCATGAGGAAGAACGATAAGGATTTCAGAAACAAAGAGATACTTCTGAAGTGTTTAACCTGCTGTTCTTATTTTATTGTCTGGATTTGGCTGAATGAGCAGCTCCAAAAAAAAAAAGTAGCAGCCAAACTGTTTTAGAAAGTTTTGTCAAGCAGCACATGATTTACTTAGGTCGTAAGGTTAAAGGTACTGGGACATGATTTTACCTCTGCTATACCAAAAAAAGTGTAAGCAGAAAGGTATTTTAGCCAGCCACAGAGCTAGATTTCTGATAGCCATTCTATAATGAGGAAGGTAATACACTGATACATGCAATATGCCCTGATGTGACAGTTGGACTTAGTGGGAGAGGATCAATAGAATACCCAACAGGAGGAAAATAAAAATGTGCACTGAATGTGGGCAAATGGGCTAATGTGCAAGCAAGTCATAAAAGTCAAGTCTTGAACATTGTATGAAAATGATGACAGTTCCTCCATTCTCTATTGTTTTCACAATAACCATGCCCCTTACATCCTATTCATCATCCCATTGTCACACTGATATCCTTTGGCTATGAGTGTGTTTCACATGGTCACAGGCAAGCTTAAAATCTTCACGTGGTTTTATGCAGAGATCATGAAGGTTCATTTCAGCAATGTTAGCTTCTCTACATTCCCAGGACTGAGCCACATTCATCGGTTACTTACAATCACACCAGCAGCACTAAACAGCTACTCTGAGAACACACTTAAGATGTAGTATGCTTCCACAGAATGCAATCCAGGCCACACTGGGTCTGATTTTTAAAGGTTGAACTTTGATGCAAGGTGCCTGCAGCAAAAAGAATAGATGAAAGTGGCACCTTGCGCCAAATGATGCAGCAATCCTGATTTTCAAACGCAAGCTGCATTGATATCGGTATGACGTGTGCCAAACCAGCCCTGAACCATCCCTGCACCAGAAGTGGTTGTGCACCAGGTTGTAAGGTAGATTGTGCCATGGTGGGGGTGCAGCATCCCTTTATTTGGGATTTTGGAAGCCCCACCATGGCCCCAAATTGGGGCAAAGGTTAGACCAGCCATGAGCTAGAAACATAGAAACATAGAAGCTGACGGCAGATAAGGACCACAAAGCCCATCCAGTCTGCCCATTTATTTTTCTACCTTATGAATGTACCATAGGCCTTTATTCTGTCAATGGCCTATTTATTTATACTCATCTGTATTGCTCCTGTATGCCTATCCCTTGTATGTTTGAATCCCTGCACTATATTCATATCCACCACTTCCTGAGGTAGGCCATTCCATGCACCCACCACCCTTTTTGTGAAAAAGAACTTACTCACATTATCCCTTAATTGGCCTCTCTCTAATCTCATGCTCATGCTGTGTCCTCTTGTCCTGCTAATTTTCTTATATTGAAACATGTTAGACTCTTTCACCTTGTTAATGCCCTTAAGATGTTTGAAAGTTTTGATCATATCATCTCTCTCCCTCCTTTGCTCTAGGGTATACAATACATACTGAGCTCTGTTAATCCGTAATCATATGTTTTCTGATGCAGTCCCTGCACCATTTTGGCTGCCCTTCTCTGGACTGCCTCCATTTTGTTAATGTCCTTGTGCAGGTGCGGCCTCCAGTACTGCATGCAGTACTCCAGATGGGGCCTAAACAGTGTCTTGTAAAAAGGGATTATTACCTCCTTCTTATGACTTGCGATACCCCTACTAATACACCCCAACAACCCCCTAGCCTTACGTACTGCTTTAGTGGTCTGCTTGGATGATTTCAGGTCATCTGTGATAATAATGCCAAGTCTCTTTCTTCCCTTTTGATTGCCAGCAACTCCCGTCCCAACCTAAAGGCAGCCTCAGGGTTACTTTTCCCTGTGTGCATGATCTTGCACTTCTTTGCGTTAAACCCAGTTACTACTCTTCAGACCATTTTGACAGTTTTTTCAGATCTCTTCTCATTTGGCCCACCCCATCTGGATCACTTACTCTGTTGCAGATCTTGGTGTCATCTGTAAACAGGCAAACCTTACCCTCAAGTCCATCTGCAATGTCACTGATGAAGATATTGAATAGGACTGGCCCCAGGACTGATCCCTAAGGTACCCCACTTGTGGCTTGCATCTCTTCTGACTGTATATCATTTACCACCACTCTCTGTTTTCTGCCCATCAACCAGTTTGCCACCTAGCTGACCAGCTTCTGACTCACCCTGAGCCTACCCAGCTTATTAATCAATCTTCTATGTGGAACAGTATCAAAAGCTTTGCTGAATTCAAGGTAGACAACATCAGCCACACACCCTTGGTCCACCACTCTGGTTACCCAGTCAAAGAAATCTATGAGATTAGTTTAATAGGACCTTCCTGTTGTAAACCCATGCTGCCTTGGATCATGTGCTCCTATGGATTCCAGGTGTTGCACTATCCTTTCCTCAAGGAGTGCCTCCATAATGTTGCCCACTACTGAGATAAGACTGACTGATCTATAGTTCCCTGCCTCCTTCCTGCTGCCACTCTTGTGGAGTGGGATCACATGAGCCCTTCTTCAGTCTTCTGGGGCCTCTCCTATGCTCAGAGACTCACTGAATAGTTCTACTAATGGCTCTGCTAGTTCTACCCTTATCTCCTTTAGTACCCTGGGATGTATGCCATCAGGTTCTATTGCCTTGTCCACCCTGACCCTTTCTTTTGTGAAGGGACTTGTGCACACGTCCCTCACCTCTGTGTCCATGGTGCTGAGCTGTGGGCCCGAGTCCTACTATATCCTCAGTAAATACTGAGCAGAAGTATCTATTTAGGATAGATGTTTTTCCTTGGTCCTCCTCCACACACTCCCCCTTATCACCTATGATCTTAGCAATACCCCATCTGGACTTTCTCCTTTCACTAATGTAGCTATAGAAAGTCTTGTCCCCTTCTTTTACTGTTCATGCTAGTGTTTCCTCAGTTTGGGCCTTTGCCTGCCTTACTGCCTTCCCTGCTTCCTTTAGGGAAGTTTGGTATGCCTCCCTATCTTTGTCCCACTGCATTCCCTTATATTTCCTGAAGGCCAACCTTTTGGCTCTGATCTTTTCTGCTACTGTTTTTGATAGCCAAAATGGTTTCCTCCTTCTTTTGCTCTTGCTTTTCTCCCTAACACAATGGGATGTTGCTTCAAATATTGCATCCCTAATGCTTGCCCACTTTTTCCCTGTACCCCCTCACCTGTATTTCTTCTTGCCAGGGCTAGCTTAACTCTGTTCTCCATCTTATCAAAGTCAGCTCCTCTGAAGTCCCATATTTTTGCTTTGGAATGGGATGATTTAGCTCTAGTGGTCAAAATTGAACCATACCATGTGATGGTCACTGGCCCCCTAGGTGACCTTCTACCTGGAGATCTATGATCCTTTCCCCGTTAGTCAGTACTAGATCCAGGATAGCTCTGTCTCTTGTGGGTTGTTGTACCAATTGTTTGAGACCCTCCCGCTGCAGGGAATCCACTGTGTGTCTAGTTCTGGTGGATGTTCTTGCTGGTATTGACCAATCTGCATCTGGCATGTTGAAGTCTCCCATTACCAGAACCTCTCCTTTAGCTGTCATGTTTTGTATATCTTCTAACAGTGATGTGTCTATGTCCTCCCCCGGTCTGGAGGCCTGTAGACAACTCCAGTTCATAGGCTGTCCCATTTCCTGTTTCCAGGATGACCCACAATTCTTCCGGCTCCTTATGTATATTCTGAGTTTCTGTAGCTTTGATATTTTACTAACATACTAAAAGCCAGCAGAATAGGCCTGTTGGTCTTTCGTGTCTTCTCGGTATCCAGCCCTTAGCGGGCGCTCCCCCCCTTGTCCCTGTGAGGGTCACTCTTGGCTTCAGTACCCCCATGCATCTGTCTCACCACCTCTTGAAGCCCTCCACAGTATCTTGCTCGACTAGGCTCCTGGGAAATGCATTCCATGGCTCTACTACCCTCTCTGTGAAGTAATGCCTTCTATGTTCTCCCCTATAGGTTCCTCCTTCCAGTTTCCAGTTACACCCTCTGGTTTTGCCCCTTTGCTTTAGCCTGAACATTTTTTTGGATCCACCCCTGTTAATCCCTTTCATATATTTGAAAACCTCAATCATGTCCCCCCTATCTGTCTTCTCCTCCAGTGAGTACAGCCCAAGGGCTTGCAGCCTGTCCTCATAGATCCTATCCTCCATGCCCCGGATCATCCTGGTTGCCCTCCTCTGGACCCACTCCAACAGTACTATGTCCTTCTTAATGTGTGGCCTCCAGAACTGCACGCAGTACTCAAGGTGGGGCATAACCAAGGCATTGTACAGAGGTATTATCACCTCACATCTCCTGGACATTATTCCCCATGCTATGCAGCCCAGGAACTTGTTTGCCTTTGCCGCCGTTCTTCTGCAATTTTCACTGTTGTTCATTTTGGTGTCTATCACCACTCCGAGGTCCCTTTCACTTGAAGTGGCTTGCAGTGGAGCCCCTTCCAATGTATAAACATGCCCTGTCTTTCTGACCCCCAGATGCAATGCCCTACACTTCTCCGGGTTAAACCACAGCCCCCACCTTCTTGCCAAGCCCTCCAGAGTGTCCATATCCCTCTGGACTGCCACCCTTGCTTCCTCCCCATGAGTCATGCTCCCAGCTTAGAGTCATCTGCAAAGAGGCTCATCCTAATCCTAACTCCTGTCCCTATATAGGAGACATAGGCATTGAACAGGAGTGGCCCCAGTACCGACCCCTGGGGCACCCCACTGACTACCTTCCTAAGGGAGGAGACAGTCCCTCTCACCACCACCCTCTGGGTTCTATCTGTAAGCTAGTTTCCCACCCATTTAAGCAACTGTCTTCCCACCCCCATCTTCCCTAACTTTGTCAACAACCCGAAGTGGGGTACCGAGTCGAACGCCTTACTAAAATCTAGATATAAGACATCCACTGGACTCTGTCTGTCCAGGGTCCCTGTCACCCAGTCATAGAAATCTATGAGGTTGGTCTGGCACAGTCTCCCTGGGATGAAACCATACTGCTTGTCATCCATGTGATCCAGCCTTTCCAGTTGCCTCCTGAGCATCCCTTTGATGAAGCCCTCCATTAGTTTGCCTACCACTGACGTTAAGCTGACAGGCCTGATAATTTTCCATCTCCTCCCTAGACCCTCCTTTGTGGATGGGCACCACGTGAACCACCCTCCAATCCTAGGGCACCCTTCCTGTCTGGAGAGAAGCATTGAACAGCCTAGCTAGTGGAGCTGCTAGTTCGTCAGCCAGCTCCTTCAGTACCCTTGGATGCAGCCCATCCGGTCCTGGTGCCCTGTCAGTTTTCAGTGCCTGTAGGGCCTCCCTCACTCTTCCCTCCATGATTTCCCCCTCTCTAGCCCTCTCCTCAGTAAAAGCCCCATCCTCTTCTGGGCCTGTCCCACCTGGTGCCCCGGCCTCTTTCGATCCTTTCATCTCCCTATGCCTTATTCTCTCAGCTGCACCCCCCCACCATTTTCTGATTTAATGCAGTCTATGTCTCCCTCCCAAAGAACTGAGGCAAAATACTTGTTCAGTACCTCTGCCTGCTCCCCCACCTCCTGAGCCCATCCACCCCCGTCCTAATCCTGGGGATCTGTGCTCACCCCTTCCTCTTTTCCCCTGTGTATCTACAAAAACCCGTCCCCCCACATATATCCTTAGCCAGGTTGTACTCCGTCCTCACCTTTGAGCCCCTCACAAACCTTGTGACCCTTCTAGCTGACCGCTCATATTCCTCTCTCTCTCCCATTCCCACCGGGAATGCTTAAAAAGTGCGTAGGCAGCCTTCTTACCTTTTACCACCTCTTGCACCTCCCTGGTCCACCAGCATGGCTTTCTGGCCCTGCCGTGTTTGCTCCCTACCCTAGCACACAAGCTAGTAGCCTTCTGTACCCCTTTTTTAATGGCATTCCACAAACTATCTACATCCATGTCTGGCCTGATCTGGCTCAAGCTCCCCCTCAGTATCCTGCCCATGCCCATGAAATCTGCCCCCCTGAAATCCATTACCACTGTGTTTGAGCATTTTTTCCCCCCAGGCACAGCATAAACCAGACCGTGTCATGGTCTCCTCCTGCCAGCGGGCTACACACCTCCAGATCCCTTATCCGGTTGCTGTCTCCAAGGACAATGTCCAGTTTCCTCCCCCCCAGTAGGCTCCCCCACCTATTGGACCAGAAAGGCATCCGGAAACACATCCATCAGCCTCTGCTCCTTGGCCACCACTGATGTCATGGTGTCCCAGTCTGTCCCCGGCATATTTAAGTCCCCCATGACCACTACCCTACCCTTTCCCTGGTCACAGTGCCCCTTGATGTGCTCTACCAATTTTCGCTCCAGATCCTCATCCATTGCGAGTGGTCTGTATACCACCCCTACTTTTAATCTTTTTCCTCTCCCTGATTGTAAGGTTACCCAAATAGCTTCCACTCCCCCCCTCTACCTCCTCCACTCTACTTACCAATATTCCATCCTTGACTATCAGTGCTACGCCTCCTCCTCTACCCACTTCTCTATCCCTCCTGAATATTTTATAGCCCTCCAAATTTAGGTCCCAATCATTTTTCTGGGTGGCCCATGTTTCTGTAATCACTGCCACATCCGCTGATCCTTTGGCTAGTATCGCCTGTAGCTCGGGCATTTTGTTGCCTATACTCCTGGTATTGACCAGGACTGTCCTCCACTCTCCCCCACTCCCCTGCACAGCTGATTTGGCCCTGCACACTCCCTATTTGACCTCTCCTGCACAGCTCTTGCATTGTGTCTATCAGAGTCCCCTGCCCTTATTTGCCGCCGTAGACCAGGGACTATGGTCAGTCCTGCTGTCTTCAGTCCTGCACTAGTCCCTCCCCCCTTTACAAGTTTAAACCCCACTTCACCTTTATGAATTCAGCAAGTTTCAGCTTTAAGATCTCCTTCCCCTCTAGGTTAAGATGTAGCCTATCTCTAGCATATAACCCTTTATCATCCCATGTGTTCCCCCAATCCCTCACCAGTCCAAACCCTTCCTCTCTGCACCACTCCCTGAGTCACTGGTTCACACTTCTTAGTTTGTGCTTGGCCTCCATGGCTGTCCTAGGCACTGGTAGGATTTCCGAGAAAGAGAATGAACTCCCAATAGAATGGCAGACCCTGGCTAGCTCCCGGAACCTCGCCTGGATTTCCAGTTCACTGTTCCCTTCCAAATCATTTGTGCCCAGGTGTACTAGTAAATCAGGGTTCCCGCATTCCAGAGCTAAGGAATATAGCTGGAATTTGGCTTTGTGAACAGATAGTCCCTGGATACATTTAACTCTGACTTTGCTGCTTATACCTTCCCCTACTCCTTCCCACTGGATGCCCCTGGTCATGGAGTCCCCCAGCAGGATCACCTTTACCGCCCCTTACTGGCCCTTTTTTTTTATACTTAGTTTATTATGATTAGCAAGATTACATTTGCCAGCATTGGCTAAATCATACAATTAACACATAATGGGGTTCAAGACCCTCATACATACATGTACAATACAGCACTCCTCCACTTTTTTTTCCTCTTTAAAGAGGAGAAACCAAACAGAGGTGCTAAGTTACTTTTTGTTCTTTAGGAGCCAAACTATTCAGCTTTAACTATAACAGTAACTATCTGGGATGTGTTCCTTTGATACCTTGTCTAAAATCTAAATTTTATTTTCAGTATGTCCTATACTTAAAATCAAAGAAAGGAGTCTTTCATCACAGGGAGGGAGGGAGAGTCCAACATCTTCTCTAAGTATGTTAAAACTTTAACTTCCTATCCACTATCATAGAGTATCCACCTGGTCCATCTCTGTTGGTATATTTGTGGTTTTTGGTTAAGATTAATTGTTAACCTTTCGATCATATGTATGGATTCAATCAAATCCCTCCATTTCTCTATCCCAGGGGATTTCGGCTGTAACCAATTTCTTGTAATAACGATTAACGCTGCTGCCACCAAAATTGTCCACAAATACCCAGCATTTTTATCATTCAATTCCCTCTGAATTAGTCCCAGTATTAAATGTACAGGCCCCAACTGTGCCTGGAGTAGGAATACCTGCTCTAGGTGATGAATCACCCCTCTCCAGAATGAGGCAATGGTTGGGCAAAACCAAAAAATATGTGCTTGCGAGGCAGATTGTGCTCCACAGGCTCTCCAACACTTTGCTGTGGCCTCTCCCTTGAAATGAGCCACTTGTGTCGGGACCAGGAAGTGCTGGGTCCTCAACTTCCAGCAGAAGTCTCCCCACACTAAGGAGCTTGATGTTGACCATGTACTTCTCCACATCAGAGACCATTGTTTATCCGTGATGGGGATCATTAGATCTTGTTCCCATCTGTTTTTTATATACTGGAATGAGTTTGCCATGTCTGCCACATATCTGTTATATAACAGCGAAATGGCATGTTCCATTCCCTGTGGACCCCATATCCGTAGGAACAGCTTGCTATCCTCCGGTGCAGGTTCTTCCATCATTGATTTGTTAATCTGTATATTCAGGTAATCTCTTATTTGATAGTACCTGATCCTATCTGTCTTCTGCAAACCATATTTTTCCTGTATTGCTTCAAAAGAGAGTAGCGTGTTACCTGTCATTATTTGATAAGGTGCATATAGTCCTTTTTTGGCTTGTTTCTGGTACCATCTATCTACTGTTGCAGGTACAAATTGGCGGTCATAAGCCCACCATCTATACCACCAGAGGTGTTTATATGTGGTGCCCCTACTTATTCCCCTCCTCCATCCCTCTACTACAGCCTTTGTGCCAGAGAATCCTCTATTTCATCTGGTTCTAGGGGCCTAAATAAAGCCGCCTGCAGTGGGGGACTGCTCTGTTTCCAGAGATCCATTCTCTTCTAGTGGGTGTCATATCCCGGGTTACCCCAGAGTAATGTGACCCACATCTGGGCTGCCACCCAATAGCCCTGTAAACACAGGAACGCAAGGCCTCCCTCCGCTTTTGGAAGGTATAAAAGCGATTTTCTTAAACTGGGTTTCTTACCTTTCCTTAAGTAAGAAAAGAACATACTTTGCCAGGCTTCCAAGTCCGCAGGGGTTAAGAGACAAGGAATGCACTGCAATAGGTAAAGAAGGCGTGGCAATGCATTCATCTTGAGGGCTTGTGCTCTAGCGCAGAGGGAGATAGGCAATAGTGACCATCTTTGAAAATCACGCTATTATCGGTGGGTAGTTCAGTTCCTTTAATTGCACATTGTTCCTCCCTAATTTCACCCCTAAATATTTTATCTCTGTCTGATCCCATAACATAGGGTGTTTTATTTTGATCTCGCTGGTTGGGGTATAGTAGAAGCTCAATACTTCCGTTTTGTTATTATTTAACTTATATCCAGATAGCTTAGAAAAATCATCCAGCTGGTGAAGTATTGTGGGCAGAGACATGTCTGGGTCCATCAGATATAGAAGGACATCATCGGCATATAAGGCCAACTTGTGAGTCTGTCCCCCCATACTAATCCCCTTTATCTCTGGATTCTGACAGATGCTCTGGGTGAGGGGTTCAATAAAGAGGGCAAACAGTAATGGGGAAAGAGGGCACCCCTGTCTCGTACCCCTTCCCAAAGCAAAGGCCTCTGATATGTGGCCATTCGCACAAACCTGTGCCCGTGGGGACTCATAAAGCTTAAATATGGCCATTATTAATTGCTTCGGGAACCCAAACTGGGAAAGGACCTCTCTCAAGAAAGGCCAAGATACTCTGTCGAACGCCTTTTCAGCGTCTAGGCTCATTATCAATGACGTTAGTTTTAGAAGATTAATCTGATCATTATATGGGTTGTCTTACGTAGGTGTCTTGTGCTTGTCTATCTGGAATGAAGCCAGATTGGTCTATATGTATTAGGAAGGGAAGGTATTCCCGAATCTTACTGGTCCTTTTGACCCCTTCCAAGCTCTTCCTTCAATCATTGGCCTCCAGCTTACTCCTCGCACCCCCATTTGCCCAGGGTTCACTAGTCTGTGCGTGACCTAAAATACTCTTCCTTCTGCATGTGGCTTCTAGTTTACTTTTCTGCCCCCCCAACCTCCTGGCTGGCACAGCTGCCCCCCCTACTCCCCGGACTCCTTTTTTTGGCCAGAGCCCACAGTTCCCCCTCCAACTGCCCTCCTCCCTGCCTCCTCTCCCCCCTCAGATCTTATCTCCATTCATTCATCTCTTTTCATTAACATAAAGGGCTACTCCCTCCCACCCTCCTTTTTGTTCCTCGGTCTCTTCTGAACAGTACATAGCTGGGTACTGAAATCTCCCAACTGTGGTTACTGGTGAACCATGTCTTGCTAATGGCTACTATGCCTAGTTTAGCCTCTGTCATTGTTGCATCCACATCTGGGATCTTGTTTACCAGACTGCGGTCATTTGTGTACATGATTTTCTGGCCAGATTTTGGTGCGATAGTTGTTGGGTGAGGTCCGGCTTTTCCCCTGCGCATCGTATGGGGAGCCAGACCTTTTTCCTTATCTGGTGATGCAAATCAACTATGAACATGCTGAACTCCTGTTTGATCACTAGCTGAGGGGGAAGGTTGTTCTTCTCATTTGCTATATTGGGTGCTGCACCCCTCTGCCCATTTGGTAGTTTAAATATTCTGCAAAGACATCAAACTTCTGCCCCGATGCACTGACTCCCTCCTTAGTCAGATGCAGTCCATCAAATTTAAAGAACTTTCACTCCCAAAACTGTTGCCAGTTATCTACAAATATGTGTCCTTTTTCCTGGCACCAGCCCTTGAGCCACATGTTTAGCTCCCCTATCTCCCCTTCTCTGATCTTCCTTCCATCTGCCCCCCCCAGACTGGCAGGATCACAGAGAAGGAGAAACCAGACAAAATGGATGTCGGTTTGTCTCCCAGCCTGGTCAGGTGTTCCTTGGTCTCCACAACTGACCAGCTGGCGAGATCTTTAGTCCCTAGGTGTACCCAGATGTCGATGTTTTCTCCTGCTTCCTGCAAGCTTTTAGTAATGCAGTCAATGTCTCTCCATGCTGATGTAACTGGGAGATATCAGACTATTACCCCAGGCTGGAGGTAGGTATCAACTCCCAGAATCATGAAGTCTATGATCAGAAGTGTTTTGGATTTCCTTTTTGCCTTTTTTGTTTTGGTCCCTGTTTTGGTCAAGTTTTGTAGTGCTAGTTCCTGTGCTGCTGTGTCCTGCTTTGCCGTGTTCTCTGCCACTTTGATTTCAGAGTTGGAGACAGATACCTGTTTGTAGTTTTTATATGGTTTGTGGAGGTGATACGTTAATGAGCATTGAGTGATGGGGCACCCGATTTGCCCTTCCTAACCACCTGACAACCTCTAGGACCAACTACCCTTTGCGGGCAAGATGCTTCAGTTGGATGTTGGGGAAATGGCGGGTGGTTCTTGTAATATATTTCCTCCTTAATATGTGATTTGAGGCATGCAATCTCTGCCTATGCTGCCTGGAGCTGGGACCTTAGCTCTCGAATGGTTCAGCATGTAGGACAGCATCCTAAATCCTGTATAACTACCCTTTCAAAAAATGTCCCGCAGTACCAGCAGTAAATAATATTCATTCCAGCTGAGTTGCAGAGCTAATAACCTGGTCCAAGTATTTGGAAGGAAAATGAAAGCAAAAGTTTGACTTTTTTTGCTTGTTTTGTTTGTTTGTTTTTGTATAATTTTTTATAATAAGTTAAATTAATTATGCCCCTGTAAGTGAGGTCACTGTATGGATACACTTCTGATCCTCCCCTTCCTGCATTGCTACAGGATATGTCATGACTGTGCTACCCTATAAAAGGAGTGTAGCATGGGGTGGTGGTGGATGGGGGTTGGTGGCTGGGGCCTTCCCTTGCAGAAAAAGAAGAACCACGAATGAAAGAAACAAGGAGGCAAAAGCAGAAACAATCAACCAACAACAAATTCAGTTGCTATCCCTCAGTCTGTATCTCGTCTGTGCTCCGGTAATGAGCTCTGAAAGCTTAGCCTAATGATAAATAAAACTATAAAACCTGTACGCGCCAAATGTAACAATTTCATAGAAGATATACCCTGCAAAAAACACTTTGCTACAGAGAAAAGTAAAGCAGTAAAAATGTAACAAAACCTGCAAGCACAACCTGCAGAACAATTTAACAGAAGATATACCTTGCAAAAAGCAATTTGAATCAGAGAAGATTACAGCAGTAATCTGTATTCACGAAACAGTAACAAATCTGCAGGCACACCCTGTAACAACCCTTACAGAAAAATAGGTGTGCTGTGTAAATGCAGAATGCATGCTACATGCTTAATTGTGCAATGTTTGCATGCAGTTCACATATGCTAAGTGATCCTAAGCGAACCAGGTCTAAAAAGCAAATCAGGTTTGCATGCTGCAAGCTTGACATGTGTGCAGCAGGTCAGATGGTGTGAACATCTCTTAAAAATGACATCAGGTTCATGTGTTGCATGCTTGACATGAGTGCAGCAGTTAAGTTGGTGAGAACATCATTTAAACATTACATCAGGACCACATGCTGCACGCTTGCCAGGTGTGCAACAACTAAGCTGGTACAAATCTCATCTAAAAAACTCATCAGTTTCTATTTCTTATACTACTGCTAGCAAATAGAGCCATTAAAGTACATTATTTGGATTCTTATAAATATTAGGTTAACTCATTAATTCTGATCCTTTTGCAAGTTGTTTAATGGCTTTTAATTTTTGTCATTAAATCACCATTGATTTGTAAAGTGTTGTTTGTTTACTGCTTTAGATGCCTAGGATGTAGCCAGTCAACATCCCCCATTCCAGATGTACGAAGAGGGGCCTCTGTGTTGTGAAGCTGATTCTTTTTGTTTCGGACCATGCAAATCCCTTATGCATATTTAGTGCCACAAATGTGTTTCTCCATTACTGTTTCATCTCACTTACTTTCCCTTTGTCATTCTGTATTGAGCATGTACACTAAGACCATGCTCAGCACTCTTTATGCTGAGTAGGACCTTGGAAGCATGCACCATACCTCACATTTTGTCACTGAAATGAGGGACATGGACACTCAAAATGAGGGACAATCAGGGGCACTAACCCACATGATGATCAGGACATATCATGAAACATAGAGATACAGTACCTCAGAACACAGTGAAACCATTGCATCAGCACCTGAGAATAAATTTCTGCTATTAAGCAGCAGTGCCATTTGGGTAGGGCAGAGGCAGTTGCCCCCCCTATTTGTGCCTAGGTTGTTCTTATGGTGTGGCAATAATGGCATTACATTTGGATTTAATTTTTTACACAATAAGTGCCCACCTGGCCTGGGTGTGCTCACATTGCAGGTACTCTCCAGACTCGACTGTGTCTGTATTGTGTTGTCCACTCTCTTCACCTATTAGTTGCAGCAAAATCACATGTAATGTGGATGAGCTCCAGCCAAGAAAGAGTGCTTGAGTCTTACAAGTGTGATACTGTCTTTCCCGCCACAGAGTAGACAGATTGCACACTACAGCTTGAGAAGTCGGTGAGCACTGAACTTGCAAAAGCAGTACTGTGGCAGCATATTTTTGTTGGTCTACTCTTAATGAGTCTCCTTCTCCCCTGGTGGCTGAAGAAGCAGAGGGTGAGCTAGAAGCTAACTCAAAACTAGGCTCCTTATTTACTCTAGTAGGCTAGCCATGCAAAAAAAAACAGCACAGACTCCCACGACAGCAAGCTAGGCTTAGCAGCAGTGTGGGTGGTCTTCATAGGCCTTGATCAGTGTATTGTGGCAGCAGCCACAGCAGCAACCAAGCAAGAAGCAAGCAACCCAGGTTGGCTGGGTTCATTTGGTGAGGTGACTTGGTCACGGACCACGTTGGGGACCTGTGATGTTGGTTTCTAGCATCCAGCTTCTGGTAGAAGGAGAGAGAGGGAGCACACTGAAACCTGAACTTGTTGCACACAGTGCCAGGCTGCAGATTCTGGCCACGTGGCCAGGTAAGTAAAAGTAAATAATTTTTTTTACAGGGGGTTTGAAGATGGAGGAAGGACTGACATATTGGTGTGTTTTTCACGTTTGTTCACCTTTGGGCAGCTTCATGAACCATAAGGGATGGGGATTGAATGAAATGGAGTTGGGGAGAAAAATAAGGACAAAGTTCTATTTTTTGGGGGGGAGGGCAGAACTTCAGCCAGGAAAATAAGTTGGTTAGTAACTGGGTGGGTTTAAAGAACAAATAAACAGCACTTTTTTGGTACCTGCCTAGCTGATGTTGCTCTTTGTCGATCGGTAGTTAATGCCAACGATTCTCTCTCTGCCAAGTCTGAAGAAAGTTTGTTGCTTCGATATTTTTTAATCACACTCATAATTTTAGTGAGTTCTATTTTCATATTGCTGCTCTGCTTATCCCACCCATGTGTTTCAGAGCTCCCAACATCTTACGAGGTGATGTCAGTGTAGCGAGTCATCGGAAGTCTCAAACATGCAGTCGCAGCACTTCACTGCATTTCACCTTGCAATGCAATCGATTTGGACAGCAGGAATCTGAGATGAACATAAAGTTGTGTTGCCCAGTCTGTTTCTGGACTCCAGCTAAAGGCATTTTGGGAATTTTGTTCAATTTTTTTCAGTATGCTCAGATTCAAATCCCCCACCTACACTACACTAAACATTGACACCAAAGTTTTGGACCTCATTAGAGCAAGGGTCTTTGCTTTGACCTGCTAGGCTAGATATTTTTCTCTCTCAGACAGAATTTTGGACCATATTAGCACTAGGATCCTTGCCATAGCCTCCTAGGCACAGGTCTTTTGTGTTTTTTTTTTCCTGCCTGGGTATCCCAGGTCTGTGTGCGTGTGTATTGAGGGGGTACTATGTGTCACAGTGACTCAGTTTGGTGACTGCAGTCTCTATCTGCAGCTATTGCTTGCTCACTTTGGTTGCCCCATAGTGGTTACTTCCCAGCAACTAATTTATTCTGTCTCCCAAATGGCATCCTTTTCATTTCTAGTCTTGTGCAGCAGTGTGTTGCTATTCCTAATCCACTTATCAGACAGTATCCCTCCCAGCTGCCTAAGGCTGCTGCCTCATTGGACTGCTATGAATTTGCAGTAGTTTGCGTGTCTCATCTTAAACTGACCCCACTCCTAAAATGAAGATATTTATATTTACTACTGTACTGAGGCTTGTGAATAAGTACAACTTCTATACTCAGTTTAACTGCCCCATTACTGTTGACATTAGTGCATATGGTCTCATATCTTTATTACCTTGAACTTATCAGGCAGTACTGAATTAAACATTGGCTCCTCAGCCCCTCTTAGTGGCTCTAATCCTCATTGAGCTGTTGTTAATGGACTAAAAATTGCCAACCTTGATGTCTGAAGTCTACTAGTAACCATACTGATTTAAAGGCTTGAGTTCCCCAGCACAAACTGGATATACTAGATATTTCAAATCCTGGCTCAAGCCTTCTACACCTGATTCTGCTACTTCATTGACAAATGGCAATTGAGGTGTGATCACCCCCTCCACTAAAACAGGAGATGGCAAAATGTAATCTATTGTAAGGAGCACCTTGAATCTCTCAGCAGTACCTATCCCTGAACTGCCCATGTGTGAAGCACTGCACTCTATTCTATTGCTGGGGGGTACAAGGAAGCTCCACATTATGTGCCTATAACCCTCTCAGCAGTGCAGTGGCTGGCCTAACTGAACTCCTTAAACATACTGGCCAGATATTCACAAATTCAAACAAAAAAGTCACCGCATTTGTTTGGGGCTGGCCACTCCTGATTCACTGCACCAGTTAGACAAAGGGTCCCATCTGACTGCGGCACCTATTCTCTTTTGCTTGGTCAGATATTCAGACTGCGCCAGGCAATGGTGCAAGTGGGGGTGCAGTTCATCCGAGATGCACCAGGACAGGGTGATATTCAACGATGTTGTGCCAAGGTGCATCACCGTTGACTATGGCATGGAATGAGCATGGTGCAGTGACAATGCACCAGCACATTCCCCAAACAGGGAGGACTGGGAATGCGCCAGCACAACTGTAGTTGCGCTGGGCTCAGCAACTGCGATATTCAAACTTGGGCATGCAAATAGGGCCATAATGTATGCATGGCACAAATGGGGCTATTTGCATGTCATTATGGCCCCATTTGCATGCGTTTACAGGGCAGCCTGGCAAAATACGCCTAGCATCCTGCACAGCCACTGTCACCATGCAGTGCCACCCTGGAAGTTTAATGTCCCCCCACTCACCCATATGTCTGATCACGGGCATTAGTATGAAAAAAGGAAAACCTGGTGGTCTAGTGGTTCCCCCCATTCCTGTATGACCAATCGAGTGCTTTTCACATACAAATATAAAACCTGGTGGTCTAGTGGTTCCCTCCTCCCTCCAGTATGCCCAATCATGGGCCTTTGACATAAAAACGTAAAACTTTGTGGTCTAGTGGTTCCTCCCCCCAGCCATTCAGCCCCCCCCCATCATCGGTGGGCGGCAGCATCCCACCCGCATACCGCCTGGCTGCGTGATGGCTTACAGTATGATCGGTAAGCCTATTGGTCCACAGTGCGGACCAATGGCATGAAACCATACTGTACTACACTGATCACAAAATGCATTCATTAACATATTTGTGTGCTCAGTAGTATAGTATGGTCTGCAGCCCTTTGTGGTCCACACCGGTGACAGATAGGCTTACAGATCATACTGTGAGCGGTCATGCTGCTGGGCGGTATGTGGGAGGGTGCTGCTGCCCACTGATCATGGGGTGCTGGGTGGCTGGGGTCCCTTGTAGGTGGGAGGAGGAGGGGGGAACCACTAGACCACCAGGTTTTACATTTTTATCTCAAAAGCCCATGACTGGGCATACTGGAGGGAGGGCGGGGAACAACTAGACCCCAAGGTTTTTCTTATCTCATTCTTATGCCCACAATCAGGCATATGGGAGGGAGGGGGATCCACTGGACCACCCAGGGGGGTTTGGGTGCTTGTGGACACTGTCCCTGCCAGGCGAGTGGCAACCCATGGCAGGTGGGTGTTGAGTTGCGCCCTGCAATACAGCAGCCTGCCTGTGGGTGGCTAGCATTTGAGCCAGGATTTTCTGACTCAACCTTCCGCCCCAGTATGTAGCGCATCTAGGGGTTGTGCCAGCAAATGCGCCACACATTCTAGGCTGAATATCAGGATGTGCCGCATATTCATGGGCATGCCGCCTTTAGATGCACCGCATATATTAGCAATGCACCCCGGCGCATTGGGACTTGCGCTGCCAAGGCATCCCTTTGAATATTGCACCAGGGCACATTGCGAGGTTGTGCCAGGTGCAACCCCTTTGAATATCTCAGCCACTGCCTCCTGTGTTGATAATATTGAAGTAATCTTACTCTGTGACCTCACAAATTGTAGTGAAAAAGAAATAATGTGATCTACTAGGAATTGAACCCAGGTCTCCAGAATAGGTCACTGTGCTCTAGCCACTGAACTACAGGCTGGCATGATTGGTTGGATTTGAGTTTCCTGGACATACTTCCTTTCTCTGGTATTGGAATACTGCAATGTAGTGAACTATTACTATAGCTATTACAATATTGCAATACCAGAGAAAGGAAGTGTGTCTGAGAACCTCAGGTCCAACCAATCATATGGGCCTGTAACTCGTTGGTTAGAACACCTGGATGGTATTCCAGGGGCCTGGCTTCAATTCCCAACAGGTCACTTTATTTCCTTTTCACTGCAATTTGTGATGTAACATGTAATTGTCACTAGATTACTTCATCCTTTAGTGGTGTAGTAAATCTATATGTCTTGAGTCACTAGTGCAGAAATGCACCCTGACCCCACTTATCTCAGAGCCGAACATGCTTTCTGTTGCTACATGTCCTGCTGTATGGTTAGTTCCCATATTCAGATAGTGCTCTGTAGTTCTTGTTTGGGGGAAAAAAGATGCATGCCTGTATATAGCCACCTCCTCTGATCAGATGGGGCATGCCGGCTCTCAGCAAAGTGTCAAAGTAATAGTAGCTTGCCGGCCCAGTGGCACTGAGGGTTGAGGCAATGTACACCACACTTCATGCCACGCTGGAGACCCAGGTTCAAATGCAGATTTGGGTCATCGGGGGAGGAGGATTGAGCATTCCTGGGACTGCTCTCTTCTGGAGAGGGTGGGGAGGGAGTACGGCGTAGGTGCTGGCTCCTGGCAGAGGCTAGGGGCAATGCAGTTCAAGGAGCAGTGAAAGGGTCTGCGCCAGTGGACGTCTGACGTGCAGAATGCTGGAATGCATGTTGCAGCATCCTTGTCATCCCTGCATACCTGTGCCGAGGGGGAAGCTAAGGGAAAAAAGCTTCTGAATCCTGCAGCGCTCGTGATCATGTCCCTGTGGTGCTGCACTGGATGCTCCAGGGGCACCCTCTGGCCCTGACCCCTTGGTCTTCTGCGTTGTGGTCTATGAAGTGGCCTTAGAGGGGGAGATGTAAGGAGGTTGTGGCTTGGAATGGTGCCTGGTGCCAGAGCTTCCAGGGCGACCAGATTGGGGGACCATAGGATCACCCCAGCCAAGGAGGAAGGGAATTAACTAAAAAAAAAAAGTCCTAACAGCTCTCTAGGCATACTGGGCAGACTGGGTGGGCCTGGCGGTCCTTTTCTGTTGACACATTCTATGTTTCTCAGAAAGGTAATACAGAGAACTCTTGCTTCACATGTACTTTCTGTGCTGAAATCTGTGCTTTCATCTCTGGGAGAAGGGGTAGGGTTACCACCTGTCCTAATTTTTGCAGGACAGTCCTGATTTGGGCAGCTGTGTCCTGCAAAATAACATGAAAAATACTAAATGTCCTGATTTTACAGTAGGAAAAATATTTTCTAACTTTCCTCTAAATGTTCTAGAAAACTACAATAGTATAACTAAAATACCTTAAAATGATAAGAAACAATAGAAGTAACTAAGAAACTGCAATACCTAGCCTTAATTTTGATTATATAGAGAAAACAAGTCTGTTGCATCGGTAAAGGTTAGGTACTGTCCTGCAAAAATCATGTTTCAGTAAGAAATGTCCCATTTTGGGCTTCTTAAAAGGCGGTAACCCTAAGAAGGGGAGACACACTTATTCCGCTGCACAGGCATCTCCTTTGGTTAGATGTGGTCGTCCGGTTCTGGGAGGGGTAGAGAGCGTGGCCCTCAGGGACGGGGAGAGACTCATGTCCTGCTGCATGGGTACCTCCTGTTTTCAGATGGGTCATGTATCTGTGGGGTGGTGAAAAGACATGATCTACTGCATGGTTACTTTTGGGGGTCAAATCACAGAAATCCGATGGCAGAAAGAACTTAACTGACCCATCTAGTCTTCCCCTTTCCCTCTCCCCTATACATCATCACTTTCATGAGGCCTCCTCTGCTTCCCACTTCTCAACCCCATATGTCTGTCCCATGCCCTCTTGAATCCCTCCACCATTTCGGCCCCAACCACCACTTCTAGTAGTATATTCCACGCCTCCACCACCCGCTCTGTGAAGAATCTGAAGCACCAAGGGAGGTTGACAGTGAAAATGTTGACCTTCTGCTCAGCAATGCCACAATACCAACGTAGGTATTGTGCCACCCAACTGAGGAGTGTCTGCAGGGGGCTCTACCCCTTGGACTTTAGGAATCTCAACTCCAGGTCGCAGTTGGTCTGGGAAGGGGGCAAAACACTGGGGGACTGTCGCCGTAATGGTCTTTTTTCGTGTTACGCTGTTGGAGTGTCGAGCTGAAGGGGTGCACCGGAAGGATCACCCCCTCACATTACCTTTGTATGTCCCTCCTTCCAATCTTAGGCTATGCCCTCTAGTTTAAGCCCCCACCGTCCTTTTGAAGAAGCTCCCCTCATTCACCTTATTGATCCCCTTCACATACTTAAACATTTCAATCATGTCTGCTCTCTTCTTTCTAGTCTCCAACGGGTACAGATCCAATTCCCTACACCTCTGTTCATATGGTTTCCCCTGCATACCATCACCATCTTGGTTTCTCTGTTCTGTGAACCCTCTCCATCTGCTCAATGTCCTTTTGTAGGTGCGGTCTCCTCAACTGGACCCCGTACTACAGGTGCGTCCTCACCATGGCCTTGTAAAACGGCATCACCACCTCACTCCTCCTGCTAGTTATGCCCCACCCAATGCATGCCAACATTACATTTGCCTTCCCCACTGCCTCACTGCACTGACTACCTACCTTGAGGTTGCTTGATATTATAATCCCAAGGCCCCTGTTCTGCTGTTTTATTTTTAATTCCTCCCCTTCTAGGTGTAAGCTGTTCTCTGGTTTTTATGTCACAGGTGCATCACAGCACACTTTGTGGTTTTGAATTTTAGTTGTCATGCTTCAGACCATCCCTCCAAATTCTCCAGGTCATGCCTCATGGCCTCAACCCCCCCACCCCGGGTGTCCACCCTAGTGCAGATTTTCATATCATACATGAATAGGCACACCATTTCCTCCAGACCTTCCACTATATCATTGATGTAAGCAATAATCTACTCAGAGTGGGTATTACTGGGATATAACGGACCGCCCAGTGGTGTAATGAAGCCCAACATCGCAGGCAGAGGGCCTTATAGAACCTGAAAGGTACATTATAGCCCATAATGCCCATCCTGGATGGTATTATTGCAGTTAGAAAATGGGCTATAGCTAACAGTTTTATGTTATATTTTAAAAAAAAATAAAAATAAAAAAGTTAAAAAGGACTTGCAAGTCAGTTTTGTTGTAAAGTAGTTAGTTTGGCATAGTTGCCAGTATACGGTGCTGTTGTTGCCAGTAGGGGGTGCTGCTGTTAGTGATGAGCATGTCTCTTCCCACCCAGCCACCCCCGTTTGGGAATGTGATATCCTCTGTGGTGCTCTCTGCTTTTGCTGAATATGAAATGTAGCCTTTTGCCTTGTCACTGGGACTCCTAGGGGTACCCAGTAGTAACAATGTTGTGGTCCCTATTGGGCCCAGGGCTCTGGGAGGGGCAACTGAGGCAACATGGAGAAGTCTGTACTCCATTTCACCTGTCACAGTGGACTTCCAGATACAGTATCGTGCTTCTACAGGTTCCACTGGATACTAACTGCACCCATCATCAGCGTTTTCTGTAGTGCTCCACATTGTCAATGGGTAATCAATAATACTGTTTATGCCCCTCCAGCAATCTGATATCCTTCTTCAGAAAGGGACACCTGAACTGCATGCAGTACTCCAAATGTAATAGGATCACATCACTGTTTCTGGACGAGATTCCTAGCAATACACCCAACCATCTTGTTTGCTTTAGCTGCCACCCTTCCTGCACTGAGCTGAGTTGTTCATGTTACCCCGTTATGATCACACCTAGGTCCTTCTCCTCCTTTTCTTTCTGTACCCTACCCACCTGGTAGCTCATCCCTAGTTTCCTAGGTCCAAGTGCATAAACTTGCACTTCTTTGCCTTGAAGTTCAATTGCCACTTTTTTAAGAACCCTTCCAGCTTGATCATGTCCTCCTGTAGACCCTGCCACCCCTCTGTCATCCACCACAGCCCCTATCTTGGTATCATCTGTGAACAGACTGATCTTGCTCCTAACACCATGTGAGATACCCATTATGAATAACCCAAAAAAACATCAGACCCAGGACTGACACATGCAGCACCCTGCTTGTTACCACCCTTGGGATAGAGAGCGCCCCCACCACCCATTGCCGCCTCCCCTTCAGCCAGTTCACCATCCAGTTTACCATCTTTGTCCCTGCCTCTAGATATTGCAACTTACCCCTATCCTCCCACAAGGCACTGAATCAAAGGCCTTGCTGAAGTGTAAATACAGCACATCCACTGCATGGCCTTTGTCCAGTTCCCTTGTTACCCAGTCATACAATAGTATTCAAGTAGGTTGGTCTGGCAGGATCTACAGACTGTTCCACATTGGTTAGTATGGGCCCTGGTGTTATTTTCAATATTTCTTGCATAATTTTCATTCCATTCCCTCTGCAATGTCACTTATAAAGACATTAAAGAGGACCATTTCCCAGTACTGAACCCTGCGGTACCCAACTAGTAACTTCCCTTTCTTCGTAGTGGAGTTCATTGACTGTTACCCTAAGAGTCCTGTTGTCCAGCCAGTTTCTTACCCAGGCTACACCCTGGGACCCTCTCCCAGGCTGGCTAACTTGTTTATTGATATTTTGTGTGGGATAGTGTAAAATGCCTTGCTAAAGGGTAGGTAGGACAAATCAACAGCTCCCCGGTCTACTACTTTTACATATTAAATTATTGTTACATATTTTACATATTAAAGGGGGTCAGAACGGGAAGTAAGGTGGAAGGGCATAGTAGTGTATGGCTACAGTCCATATGTGGATTAACAGTGTGAAGGCCTGTGCAGTCAGTTTTGCAATGTGTATGGAGGGGTAGGAAGACCACACATCTAGTGGTACACATGTGCATGAATGAGCTGGGGTGGAGTCAGTCAAAGTATTGCATGACATGTTCCTGGAACTTAGTAGGCAGAGTGAATAGATGGTTGTATCGATTGCATTTTCAGAGATGCTCCCATTACCATGTGCTAGCATGCCAAGGTAAGGTAGTATTTCTGAAATCAACAGTTGGTTGAGATATTATTCATGATCTAAGGGGATAGGGATTAGTGGGTGACTGGTGCTGAACCTCAGACAACAATGATCTGTATGTGTTGGTCATCCTGCAAATGTGAATTTGAACATAGGAAGGGGTGTGGGCTAGTTTACAGCTGGTAGACAGGCATCCCAGATAGGGATATACATCAATCACAGCATTCTTTCTTTTTTTTTTCAAACTCTGTTTATTCGTCAGCTACACTGAGGCATCTCTTAGAGGTGCCTACACTATCTCACCCCTTCTACTCCCCACCGTGGCTGACCACACTGGATCACACTTCCCTCAAGGGACTTCCCAGCACCCCAGATCACCCCCCCAAGGCAGGGCCCACCCCCCCCTTGGTGGCATCTTTCTGAGATTAGAGTGTCCATCCCTCTCAGGAAGCCAGCTGTGGATTCCCGGTGTGGCCTAGCCGAGTATTGAGGATGAGAGGGAGATCCCTGAGGCCCTCGTTATCTCTTTGGTGAGCCAGGGTGTTTCTTGAGTTACGCCCCAGACATTGGACATGCAGTGCCACCCAGCCCATGGCGTGGATGTTCCCACCCACATCTGGAAGGCATCCGTGAGACGTCTTCCTCTACGTGTGAGCCCTGCATGTTGCAGTGCCTCTGGTCTCTACCGGGGGCAACTGCAACTCTGGGCTGACCCTGGAATCCTCCCTAAGAGGGGAGAGCAGTCCTCTGGATGCTCGATCCTCTCCTTCCCAGGCTGACCGCCAGTGGCCCTGGCTCGTTCCAGAACCCGGGTCACCGGCATGGCGCGAGGTGTGGCATCCAGCACCTCAACCTTCAGCGCCACCGGCCCAGACTCATCACAGTGTTCTTTGAGTGTGACCAAAACCATTGTACTAACTTTTTATTCTTTCTAAAGGCACATTAAATATAGGATAAAGTATGGGGAGAAGTGTGTTACGAGAATTTAACACACACCCGAGTTGTTGGATGGCACATAAACCCCGAGGGCGAAGCCGGTTTATGATGCCAAATCAACAATGAGGTAATGTTAAAGGCCGGTTGACTACTTCTCCCCATATTATTATATAATTGAAGAGCTCCGTTTTAAATAAACAGGCGCGAGCTTCCAACTATCCTTGTTTCCATAAAAAGTACTGACTAGAAAAACTAACTCTCTGCATTACCTCAGTTTACCAGTGAGCCTAGAAGCACAAGAGTGTGTTTGGGATGGAGGTAATGCAGATAATAAAGTGTTTTTCTCGTCAGTACTGTTTGTGGAAACAGGGACAGTTGGAAGCTCCCGCTCTGTTTATTTGCTTGTCTCGAGCGCATTGGTATAGAAAGGAAGCGCGTGAATGCCGTAACACCTACTCAGGTGTTACGGTATTTATCACACGGTTTTGTCTATGGCAAAAAACGAAGACCGTTAATTATAATATGATTACACTTGTCACTGATACAGTTTATCAGATTTAGTACTTATGCTGATTTAGATACAAATGAGTACAGCAACTGTATTATTTGACAATTAATGCACAAAACTGAACACTTGATCATGAAAGGGACAAGATAATCAACATGTCTTGTGATCAAAGTCAAATCACACAGTGGAACAATACACTAGTAACAAAGACAGTTCAATGATTACAGTGCCTGTTAACAACATACAGTTTTAGAAGGTAACCGTAATTAGTGCAATCTTTTTCACTGAAAATCAACTCACTATGTCTGTCTAGTAACTATAAAGATAATAAAAGATCACCACTTTATATGTGATCAGTATATATTATGTAACTGGTAACCATGTCTTTACAAATCACTTTTGGACGCACTGCTGGCTAGTTTTTCATGCCACAGTCAGCGGCAAGAAGAAGACATCAGCTACATTGGTGGCTGGTGGGCTGAATGTGGGGCCATTTTTGGGCCACTGTTGGTGGCTAGGCAGGAGGGTTCGGCTGCATCAGTGGCAAGGGCAGCACAAACAGAGGAAGAGAAGTGCGGATGGAGGCGTAGTACAGCGGAAGACGGTCCAGCACTATCAGTGGTGGATACAGTACGGAAAAGCACTGACGGAGTAGGGGTGCCCTGATTGGAAGCAGAGGAGGTGGAAGGAATCTGCCAGCCAATGAGGTGGAGCGGCAGGGACAGTACCAGCTGGGAAAGGAGAGAGAGGAATTGGAGGGTTCCACCAGGGGATTAGGTGAACATATGGGGGAGACAGGGGTTTTGAAAAAGAAGGATGGGAAGAGTGGGAAGATGGGGTTTGGTTTGATAGGTAACTGGGGCTTAACATGGGAAGAAGAGGGGTTGTTTGCCCCTGATAAACTGCATCTGAGCCAAGAAGGGGCAGTTGTACTGAAGAGTAAAATGGAGGACTTTATAGTAAGGAAGTTAAATTTAAACTAAATTGTGGGGGGGGGGGATTATGACAGAGCTACCAAAACAGGTTGAAAAATTGATAGGCTATCAGACCCCCAGGACAAAGTAGAAATGAGGGAACCTAGAGACTAAAGGAAGGGGTTGAATGGGGAGGATAGGGAACCAGTGTAGTAAGGCAGCGGTGAAGGGAAATGTTATGCTTGCCTGCATTGCAAGGGGCTTTACCAGCAGAAGGAGGGAGGTGCTACTGCCGCAGTACAGAACTATGGTGAGGCCGCACCGAGAGTATGGGGTGCAGTTCTGTAGACCGCATCTATGGAGGGATGTTGAGATGATGGAGTGGATTCAGAGAAGAGCAATTAAGATGGTGCGAGGGATTCAAGGGAAACCATATGAGCATTGGTGGAGGAAGCTGAATCTGTACCCATCAAAGCGTAGGCAGTAGAGGGGGGACTTGATTAAGACCTTTAAGTACTTAAAAGGGATAAATATGGTTAAGGAGGAGAGCTTGTTCAAAAAGATGGATGGCGCAAACACGAGGGGGAATAGCCTTAAATTGGAAGGTGGGAAATACAGAGGCAATTTCAGAGGGCAGTTCTTCATGGACAGAGTGGTGAGTCCTGGAACAGACTGCCAGAGGAGGTGGTGGGATCCGCAATGGTGGAGGGATTTAAGTGAGAATGGGACAGACATGTGGTTGGGAGGAGGGGAGAAAGTCCAGAGCCAGTATAAAGGGGGAGGGTTCAAGGGAGTATGTAATAGGGTAGACTAGATGTGACAATGTGGTCATTTTCTGCCATCAAATTTCTGTGTAATCGTAACTGTTTAATAGGATGGCCAACAGAATATGCCCGGATTCTGTGGTACGAGTAACCATTACAACAGTCATCGGATCCAGCAAGTAACATGGTGTGAAAAAAACACTGGGCCACTAAACAAAGCTGGGCTAACATAGAAGCCTACAAAGTCAGCTTGCAAAAAAACTAAAAAAAACAGAATCACACAGACAGGCAGCATGCAGTATGAGGCATGGACACCACGGTGTCCTGTGTACCACAGCTCATCCACTGAGTTCCAATACAAGCAATGATACAGCGGTTTCTGTTCCGCAGTGGCCCAGCCCCAGAACATCAGCAATCACTGCTCTTATGCCATCTGCCACCACTCACACAATAAGCTGTATAGTGCAACATAACCCTTGGATGTACTGGTACCCTCCCCAGGTAGTCCCATAACACCTCACTCCAACCACCACCATGACCAGTATTGGCCAAACAGCACAGCACTGAACAATCTTCAGCAACTGGCTGCACAATACAGCTGCCATGAATAAGCATGTTCCCATTCTCAGGGGTACGTGCTCATTCATTGTAACTAACTAGGGCAGCTGACAGTGGTGGTGAGCGGAGGGATGTGCTGGGCGACTGCTAGGGGTCATTATGCCAGTGTAAGACTACCATGGGTGTGGTGGGGGTTGACCAGTACAAAACAGGGATATTTTGCAGTGTACTACCTACTGTGGCAGTGGTGCTGGTGGGTTGTAGATACGCAGTCGTTGATGACGGGGAGGTGGCACTTTGGATTAGTACTCTGTCTACTGTTGTTGGTACCAGAGCTTGGCGGTGTGGCCAGTGGTAGTGCAGTGGAGTGTCACTTGCAAGTGCATGGGTAGTTTGTAAAAGGCTTGTTTTTTAGTACATTTAATCAGTCAGCTAACACAATTATAGACATCAATACTAACTTTCATTTTCCTCAAGGACTGTTGAAGGTTAATACAACTCATCATTGAAACAGTGGCTATGGACTTCTTTGTGATTACTAACCTTATTAAATGGATATGTTGTCTACAACAAAACAGTGGGATTAAAAATCTCACAGTAGCTTAATTTGGTCTGCCATGCAACACAACACAAAATATCATTAGCTCTTGACCCAAGTTTAACAATAAACTGAACATTACATTACAATTTATAACAAACTAATAAAATGTTTTTGATAAAAGTTAGTCCTCAGCTGCATGACGTGGTTCTTTGAATCCTGTATACTCTTCTGATGGGAATGCAGCCCTAATTGCAGACACGACACAGGAAGGCAGGACTCTTCGATTATGTCTTCCGAGCCTGCGCCAGATCCACCACACAAATTTGCGATATGCCACTAAGCGAAAAGACCTGTACAACATAAATAAGAAACATACATTGAGTGAACATGACACATGGAGACTGGATTACAGCAGTTGAACGATGAGGAACTACCAAATAAAGGATAGTCATGACCTGTGAAGGAGTAGAGAGAAACTCAGAGGGGACATGATTGGGTCCTTCAAGTACTTGAAAGGAATAGCAAACATGGAGAACGACAATCCCCTTACATAACTTACTACTCGACAGCAGAAACAGGCCACATGGTCTTTCAAATCTGCTGGAATGTACAGCTACCACCTGCCTTTTTTTTGCAGCTGCTCCTCCCCCTTTCACAATTACACCTTCCCCCCCCACTCAGATGAATGCCAACTGACTTTGAACCAGATGACGCTGTTGGTGAATGGGGGATATTTGGCCATGACACTTGGTAACTTACCAGATTCTTTTCAGTAAGTGCCATGGTATCTTTAACACCCACCTGAACTACCACCAGAACCTGCATATGAGACCTCAGGTTTAACGTGTCATCCAAAAGATGGCACAACAGAAGTGCAGCATCACCCTCACGCTGCACCACAGTGTGAATATTGTGACGTGTGGGAATGGAACCCACAGCCATTTCACAACCCAAGTGCCATGTATAGAAATTTAACTCATGGACCTCTGACAAGACTCTGCTACCTGCTGAGATACTGACACTGGTGAAACTTGAGTTACAACCCTAACACAATGGGGGCACAGTGTTCAGCAAGAGGGAGTGAGGGAGTGAGGTTTAGGAGGGAGGTCAGGAAGCACTTTTGAACACATCTGTGATAATAAAGGTGAAAGTTTTAGAGGCAAATGATAATCCACTTTCTTACATAAGGGGTGGTGGTTATGTGGTACCTGTTGCATCTAGAAGTGCTGTTCATTATGACATTGGTCAGTTTCCAAATTGGGGGTCAAGGATAACATAGGGGTGGATTGGGATTTTAAGGATTGCAAGCTACCGTATAAGGCTACAAGCCCCTCAATAGGGCACACTAGAATGAACATTAATAAGATCATACAAAGAAGTCAGCAGAAGAAGGCAATTTGGTCTATCTAGTCTGCTCGTATTGCAGGGTCCACAGTTTGAACTACTGTCCCTGCCCTCCTTCCCCACTCGTACCATCCTCCCTACCCATTATTCTTACCTTCCCCTATGCCTATCCCAGTCTCTGTTATAGCTCTCCACTGTCCTCTATGAGATCATCTCTTCCGGCAGCGCATTCCAAGTGTACACCACTCTGTCTGTGAAGAAGTGCTTCCTGACCGCCCTCCTAAACCTCCCACCCTCCAGCTTACAGCTTTGCCCCCTCATGTTATGGTTGACACTCAGCTTAAAGAGACTCTCTTTATCCACCTTATTTATCCCTTTCAAGTACTTGAAGGTCCCAGTCATGTTTTCTCTCTCCCTCTCTCGCTCTCTCTCTCCTGTCTACCAGTGAGTGCATGTTCAGTGCCCTCAACCTCTCCTCATATGCCTTACCCTGCTGACCCGTTATCATCTTTGTAGCCCTCCTCTGGACATTTTCCAGCAGGTTAATTAAAAACTTTATTTGCTGACAATTTGTATGCTTGTTTGTTCATATGGGTTCTACAATCACCTAGAATATTACAACAATGTCTATAATTCACAATCTTCATAAAGTATACATTACGTTACAATAATTAAAATATATGATGTTGCTGAAGATATAGACAAATTTTTCCAACATACTCAATTTAACATTTGATAAGTAGACCAATAAGGACTGAAAATTACAATGATGTTGGCAAGGAACAAAACAACTGCAATAATGCTTCTGCGTCAGTCATGAACTACAAAGGTTATCTACTGACATGGGGTAACGAGACTTAAGGACATGTAAGGGATGCTTCACATTCTAATGGGCAGCTCGCATACTGTTTCAGTGAAGGTCGTCTTTTCAACGGTGCTGTAGTGATCATGGGTGGAAGATCAAGCAATACCAAACTGATGCAGTACAGAGGTGATGATCAATAGAGGGCATTGGGTAATGCAGAGAACTCAAACAAGGTTCCGACAAAACAAAACTAGTTGCTGTGATTACATAAAACAGTAACAAGCAGGTGGTTCCCAACTGAGGCTAAATAGTGGTTGTTGTGGTAGGGGAGGCAGTTGTATCGTGGGACACATTGGGTTAGATGGAGGTCAGCGGGGACTCCTAGTCATACATACAAAGTAAAGAAAAAAGGGCCAATATCACAAAGGGTTTAGGCGAATGATGCTTCACTTCGAGCACCACCGTCAACCAGGGTTCAATAACAACCTAGATCGCTGGGGTGCAATCATGATTAGGGTGTGTGGTAATGAGAAGAGAGAGCTGGGTATCCTCAACCAAGTAGAGGTGCTGTCATCTGCCTGTATTACCGACATCAATGAATGGAGGTTTGGAGACGGAGCAGGTGGACAACAGTGTGACTGGAAGGGAGGGGCATCCCGTGCGGCCTGCGTGCGCATGCATTTACATGCGACTCAAGTCCTGGAAATCCAGGGGCAGGGGTTGAGAGAAAACACACTAAAACTATTTATGACATGGGCATCTAGCTGTCTGTGAGGTGATTGGTGGAGACGCAGCAGGTGACCATTCATTAATTTCTGATACACGAACTGTATCTGTTTGTGGTGAGCAGTCCCAAAATACAAAAATCAAGCAGCAAACTGAACTAATTATTTCAGGCTCTGACTCAGTCTGAAAGGCAGCTATTGCTTTTTGACCACTAAGCGAACCCACTCACCCAATGGACCTTGAAGGTCCTAGCATATCCCCCTCTTAACAGAACGAGAAAGACACATTCTGCTCTGCACAGGAAACTATTCCTGAGAATGCTAGTAGATACAGACAAGTCCCAAAACATAACATAAAGTACCCCCTAGTCCTGCTCCCACCTGTGTGACACAGAGATAAACAGATAGTGTGTCAGTGCATCTCCGTAGCTTAGGGATCGTGACCCACAGATAGTGCAACAGAGATAAGCTGTTTCCTGCTTGTAGGAGGTGCAGGATCGTGAAGTGCTGTAATGTTATGTATTGCCGTGTGTTTTTCCCAGTCACCTGGTGTGCAGAGGTCCAGTATGCGCAACACACTGTTCTCCGTGGTGGCAATGATGAAGAGCAAGTGAGTGACAGAAATAGTGAGTCACTGTGTGACAATATATGAAGCCTTGTTGAAATAAGTGAGTGTGTGTGCAGTCAGCGGAAGTTTTGGCCAATCAGCAGGAAAGAACGATCCGACGTAAAAGAGACACAAACACCAAATTGCCAGTTGCAGTGAGGGAGACCGAGAAAGTGAGATTAGACTTACAGGTTACCTGTACTGTGTCTGAAGCAACCCAGAGCATGAATGGGCATCATGCAGCTCTGTATGTGTGTTTCTGTCCCCGCTCCATCTGTAGAGAGACTGTGGATATGTGCAGTGTTCCTGCACCTGTAAGAAGCACAGGGAGATAATAAAAATGAGGGAGAGAGGCAGCAGAAACACATTAAAAGCACAATAACAAGATCAACCTGCTGCTTGATTTATAGTAGTTGGCCTGTTTACCATTAAGTAATGTTAGTAGAGCTATTTTAGGTGGTTTTACTGTGGCAGAACACCAAAAACTGTGGTACTACAGCCAGAAATAGTGGAAGAACACTAAATAGTTTTCACATTTTCTGATTATAATTCCACACATTTTTTTCCATTTTTCTCCACATATGACCCATGTTATAAGCGCAATAACCCACGACAGGGTGTGCCATTATAAGAGATTAATCAACACCTCAGGTGCTGTGAGGACACTCGGTCTGTGGCCTCATGTCTCACAATGCACCAGAGGTGTTGATTAATCCCCAATACCCGCACACCCTGTCGTGGGTTATTGCTTACAAAATATATATAGGGGGAAAAAGTAAAAATGTAATAAATTCATACACTCACTCGTTCAGAGGAATGGCATTGGCTAGAGGTCCCTCCATAAATTCATATTCATAATATGATACCAGAATCACATTTCGGCTGAGACAGTTCTTCCTGAAGCAATCAAGTTCAGTGATGCAGGAAATCTCTTCCTCTTCACATTTGCCATCACAGCAGTCACCTCATGGCAGCAAATGCACTCCACCGTCTCCATTCTAGCACAGTTGCCACACTGGCACCTGCAAAACCACAGGTGAAATGTATTAGGGCACTGTACTGATAGTCAAAATTAATGACACCATATTTCAGTGTCCAATTACTGCATCAAAATGTATTGCACTACATACTGTTCTGGGTACACACAACATATAACTGTAAACCGGATATGGAAGTGTTGTGTGCATTAGCACCACATCTAAGCATGAATGCCACACATGCCATTGTACTGAATGATCATTGCTGCTGTGACACTTGACCATGACAAACTGAAACATTTGGAGTGAAAGTAGGCCATGTGACATACAGCAGGCAAGGTGTGTATAGACCAAGGTATCAATAGCAGAATGTGACAGACCATGAAGACATTATATAAAAATGTTACTGAGACCTCAAATGACGTGTGCCACTCGTACTGTTACACCTGAGCAGGGACATTCAGTTCGAAAAAAATCTCATGACGAATCAAACACACATGGTAGCGACATTGCACACAATGTCAGTGGTGGACAAAGTAATAAGGACTACTTAGATCACTGTGTCTGAGGGGTGCCATGATATAACATTTCAATAACCTCCATGGCATAAATGTGCAGATGATTGACGGTTCCCACCTGACATGAAATTGTACTATAAGGGATCACAATATGAAGCTGTGTCAAGGATTTATTCAAAGCAAGGTTGAAGGAAGAATGGAATGATATGGTGGTATTACAAAGAAAACTGGATGGATTTATACATGTGATGGACAGGATTAACAGATGTTGATTACTTTTGGAGGTGCACCACAGTCCATGACCCACCATGAAGGGCGCATCTTCAGAGCAAGTCTGAAGATGCACCTCAAAAACATAAGTCTACAAACGTAGACTTGGCTGTCTTGACTGCCACAAGCAGGCTGATTGACTGGGGACAGCTCTATAGCTGCCTGGTTACCATGGCAGTACAGTGTACAGTCCCACCTTTAGCACCATACTAAAGATGCCCCCCCGTGCCATACCCTGCTTCACGTAACTCAACAGCAATGGGCCTCACCAGTGCCCCCCTCCCTGTCCATGCCACATCGCTGAGACAATTACAACACACAATCCCTGATGGTCAAGTGCCCCCCTCCACTACCCCACCCATATAGGCAACCCAACCCCACCCCACTTCCACATCCCAGCAGTGGATGTTTGTAGGCAGCCAGCAAAACCCACCCTCAGTCATCCTCAGCTGCCCGCCAACTAAGCTGTCAGTGAATGACAGCATATAGTACAGCTGTTAACCAATGGACTGTCAATGTGTACTGTATGCTGTCATTCACATCTTTGTGAATGACTTTGTGTTGCCTACATGGGTGGGTGAACTAACCTACGGCAGGGGTGGGTGGCACTACTGTACCATGGAGTATTTACAGTATATTATTACTGGACTACAGGCAGGAAGGGGGTCCACTAGACTACCAGGTATTGGTTAGGTGTTCTTAATTTATTACAGAAGGGAATATGAGCAGGAAGGGGAGACCATTAGACTAAAGAACACAAAAAAGGAGATTCACACAGAGCAAATGAAAAAACACAAACAATTTATTCAAACACACATATAACGGCTCCGCAGTGCTTCAACTTCTAGACTACCAGGGAATGGTTTGTAGTCGTGTAGTTATCACACAACAGGATGCAGGCAGGGGAGGGCAGTAGACTACGAGGTATTGGTTAGGTGTGGTGGATTTATTACAGAACAGGATATGGGCAGGGAGGGGTGACCAGTAGACTACCAGGGAATGGTTTGTGGTTGTATATCACCAAACAGAATACAGGCAGGGAGGGGGATGTTTGGTGCATTCAGCCCTTGCAGGGAGCACAACACATTCAGCCTGGCAGATCCCTGCTAGGGAAATGCAAATGGGACCATAATAACATGCAAATGGCCACACTGAGCCTTGCATGCCTAATTTGCTCATTTGCATGTCTGGAGCTGTGAATACAAACATTTTTACAACATGACCAGGGATGCACAGCCACATCTAGGGATGGGTGTAATTGTGGTATGCACAGAGTGGATGCACTGAGTGGCATCTTCCGGCACAGTTTTGTGTAGGCACATCTCAGGGCCCAGTGCAGATGCAGTGCAACGAGTGCATCTCATTTGAGAATTACCACATACTGTATATGTAACAGGGGCATGTGTTAAATATGGAGTACTTGCTAACACTGTGAACAGTAATGCACTGTTGGGAGACGGCATTGCATTCCATAGGTAAACAATGTGAGCACATGCGAATGAATGTGCATGGTCGGTGCACAATGAAAACACAGGGGTGCCACAATAAGAAACAATAAGAAACAACAACTACAAGATTTTGTATCAGCTGTTTCTTTACAGATAATAAATCGAAAGAGAAACACAGGCTAAGTAACTTGTGCAATTAGCACTTATTATGAAACTGTACACAGTACATCCTAACAGAAAAAAATTAACAGGATGTCTATACAAATCATAAGCCCTGCAGAAATCATTACACACATACCATGAACATTATTTAAATGTGTTGGCATTGTGTCCCTGTGCTATGCAGTACACCAACACAAATAAAGTCGAAATGCATGCTTCACCATAATCAAAACATGTACTGCATATGTGAAGGTACTACTGTGAGTTGGGATGTGAAAGAATGTCATTCCTGATGTGAACTAGCACTTATGGGAAACTGGCACATAAGGAGACATATAAGGGGACAATAGCCATTGCAGCCCACATGGTTGCCATTACAGCTGCTTTCTCAAAAACTTCTTCCATCACTGAAATGCATGCTTGCACATAACATCACAAACCCTAATTGTTCTGATAAATAAAAAAAAATGTGTACTGCCATGAACAGTAAGGTATGGATAGCAGAAGCAGTCATTCACCCACCATTGGCTTGGTTCTTCAATAGTCTGACCACCCGCAGCTACTTCAGAGCCGTCTGTTTCCTCTTCGGATGTACTTTCATTGGCAGCAGCAGCATCTGCCAAAACTTCAGACTGCAGGGGCTCAAACATGTATGGTTGAGCAACAGCTATCAAATCAAATTCCTCATGAAGGTCGGGAACATCCACCTCGGCCATGCTTGCACTGCTTCCTCCCATTCAAGTCGCGCTACAATTACGTCATTGTCTATCAACGTGCATGCACGGGACTCATGACCAGAGATTCCGCATTAGCATGGAGTTATAGAAAGGCACCCAACAACAATAAAATATAAAGCCTAATTCTAAAAAAAGGAAAAGAAATTAGCGAATTTGGACTCCACACAGCAAACAACAACGACAGCAAATGCTATACATTTATACACAAAGGTGAGTCAAATACACACTGAATAAACATGTCTGTTTATTTGTCCTTTAAGCCCAAATCTGATGTACTACTCTAGGTTATATACAAATGAATCTTATACATTAGACTTTTTTCTGATTTGCATATCACTTTTCAGTCAAAACAAATAAGTTGTACCTTTTAGAGATGTTACAGACATTCTAGAGCTGTTCCTTGCATTCACAGACAGTTGAGCAGTATGGTATGCACAGACTATTGGAGCCCAACTATAGTCAGGCTTATGCCTCCCCACCAGTAAAGCTAACTGCCACACCCCCACGCTCAGGCACATTATGACACAGGGCAAAAGAGACTGCAGGGGTGTACATCATTGAAATGAAAGAGGGTATTTTTTATTATTATTTTATACATTATTGATGGAGAGTTGGAGATTAATGAAGGCCACCCCTTGACTAACAAGGGCCTTGTTAGTAGAACAGTGGCCTTCATTATTCTCCAACTCACCATCATAACGTATAAAATAGTAATAAAAAAAACTCCATTCATTTCAAGGGGGTATGCCCCAGCACTCTGACCTATGGACATCATCTCTTAAAGACTCCTGACTCTGGCTCTCTAATACTCAAGTAAGAGATGTTTTACTTATATCTGTACAGTACTTGGTGGGTTGTCAGTAGCAGCATGGTCATACCCGCTACAGTGTGTGTGCATGGGGCTGGCCATGTGGGTGTGTGTGTCAAGTTATTGCCACTTTTGTGTCTGCATCTTAAAATCTGTTTGTGTGGAAGCATTTGTGAACAGGGCTCAGATAACAGGATACAATAACTTAGGCTGACAACCAACTTTAGTGCATAAAAAATGCACTTCTGACACTTATAATTTTATTTTCTTCTTTCATATGCTTTTTCACAGAAATACACTTAAACAGGATAATCAAAATGCAATTGTCTCAGAAAGTCTAATATTATGCCCAGAAATGGCACTCACTCTTTCTTTCAGCCTCTTTCACATAGTTAGGTGCACTCCCGCGGTCTTACACCTCTCTCAGTTAGTTCAAGACTGAATCCCTTTATCTCCAAATCCATCCTAGTGGTAGGCTTTTATAGCATGTGTCAGGATGATCTCACAAATCAGGGATCCAACAACTTTAGGTCACTTAACCAAAAACATAAGTTTATAAGGCTCATATCCCAGCCTATACAAAGGAAAGAAAAATATATTTCTAAGCCTTGAAAGAGAAATTACTTTCCTCAAACTATACATACATATCCCAGCCCCGAACAGTTTTATTTCTATTTATAAACATAACAACCTTAATTAATATTAACTCCTCCCACTGGTCGGCTTATAATGTGAACCAGGTTAGTTTATAAATGGACCATTAGGGGCTGCTATCCTCCTATAGGAATCCTCATTCTTTCTGAGCTCTCCTAGGAATAGGTCAGTCCACAGTCAAGTATTCAACATTATTATACATGCATTTAAATACTGCACAATCCTGAATTTTATTCCTCACTGGGTTTTTATTTATCAGAAGGGGCACATCTTGAGAACAAGCCCATTCCTCAAGCTCTTTTCTTTAAGTGTGCTGTTCTGTGTTTTAGGTTTCTCTTTTTCTTTCCCAATAACATTTTACTTTCCTTCATCTTACTTTATGTTCTGTCAGCACCCTATGCCTCACATTAGGAAGTTATTTATATCTTTTTTCTATTTGTACCTAGAGGCTCCTTATGTTTATGGAGCACTTTCTCCTCCCCACAATAGTTGCAATTTCTGCCCGTCGGCTATCTTTTTAATTTGGCCCTTTTCTGGCCCTTTTTTGGCAACTTTACTTATTTATATAGGCAGCCCATTCACAACATCTCTGGGGCTGCCCAAAAACACTTTTAAATTATTTTATGTATTTATGGGACACTACAGGCTTCAATCGACATGCATGTAGTGTCCCATCAGTCAGTAATTGCTTTTATCTTCTTGCTGCACTATGCAGCAGTCTGCAATGCTTCAGAGCATGTCTTTTGCTCTGAAGCAACTCCTGTCATCCTGCTCCAGACAAGGAGCACTTCTGTGGCTACTGGAGCAGCCTGCTCTGATCTTGTTTTCAATTCCTGAGTTGCACCTTCCAACCAGGAGAAAACTAATTATTGGGGCATTTTCTAGAAAGAAGCTGCATTGGCAGCAGTAGTTCCAGCACTCACTCACGCTTGCAGTAGGGACCAACACTTTTAGGGGCACCAAGAATGTGAAGCAAAGTATGGTATGCGCTAGAATAATTCCTCCCGCCTGGGAACTTCTCAGATAGCACTACTTGTGCTTACTGTCACCGTCTCCCATTCATGAGTTTAACCCAAAGCGTGACTTGTGCTAATAACATCTACCCTTTTGGTTTTTATTTCTTCAGCGCGACATGTGCTTTTTACATATCTCTAATTCTAATACACTCTCTCATTTTCCCTTTTTCCCACAGCTATCCTATTTACCTAGGGGCACTGTAAATCTTTTTTGCATCAGGACACACTAGTCCCTCTCCTTACTTTAGTGTGTTCGCTTCAAAGGGGGGGGGCTTTAAATTTAAACATTGCCTCTGTAACCACACCAGCACATTAGAGAGCGACAGAGAGATATGCTACACAGAAGATTCAGAGCTATTCCTGCTCTGATCTAAAGAAAAGGTACCACATTGAGCTCAATGTGCACCTACCAGGTTCACACTATTGTATTTCTTTATTTTACTATATCGGCCGGCTGACTTTTTATTCCTGGCATTCTGTCAGCTGCCTGTTCTACTCAGAATGCTTTGTCAGCGCAGTTAGCGAGAGAGAGAGAGAGACAGCCTAAAGAGCACATGCGCTCCTATTTTAAAATCTTTTTCTCTCTTTCCCTTCTCTTAAAAACTTTTCTTTTATGGGGCACCAGTGTTTTTATACTAACTAGCATGACCTGCACTTTCTTATTCATGCTCCTACTCATGTATTTTTATATACAGTGCTACAGGCACTGTTAACCCATAGGCTGGGGCATAATATAATTTATTCTAAATCAAGATGACCAGCACTACTAATTACTTAATCCCTGAGAGGAAACAGATAATAGCACATGATTTTCTGTTCCTATCATGAATTATTTTTTAAATAGCAGTTTCTTTCTAGTCATCTAATTACTTTGTGTGTGTGTGTGTGTGTGTGTTAGAAACATCAGGGCACTTATCCATGGCAGGGGTCACCCTGTCACAGCATTCAAAAGTATGGAGAGAAAATAATAGGAGTACAGGCCAGACAGAAGCAATCAAGTGGTATTGTGGGTAAGTCTGTGTACTGGGCGTGGGAAAAACCACATGTGTTTCCATTGATATGTGTGCTACAGTTCAACTGTGAAACTTAGATGAGTAAGACAGAAAACTGAAAAGCATAACAGTGGCTACAAGCATGCCACATGCATGCAGATTTAGTCAGATATAGCATGTATTGAAGTACAAGTGAGCCATATGCATGCAGACAGTTTGACTTAATGGTTAAAGGCACTGAACAACAAGCCACGAGACTTGAAGACATGAAGACCTGGGTTTGACTCTCATCAACCCCCACTTGTGTATGGTGTGATCCTGAGCAAGTCACTTAACTTGTACGTGTGCAGTTATCAGTGACCACTTGCATTTTGCATGCATACCACATGCATGCAGTCTTTCCCAATTCAACATAAAAATCATGGTTTCCACAATTGCTTGCTGCACGCATGCCATATGTATGCAATCAGTTCCAGTTTAACATTTAAATAAATCTTGCAGCACACATATCACTTGGGTAGTGTTATTGTGTGGCATGAAAAAATTTAATATAATTATTTATGTAAGGGAATGCAGCAGAAAGTATACCCTGCAACAGCAATTTGAATCAGAGAAAATAAAGCAGTAAAATGTAAGCAAAAAACAGAAACAAAACCTGTAAGCAAAAAATAAAATAGTAACACAGTAAATCTACCTAGCCAAAAGAAGCCTTATTTTTTTTCCTTGCTCTGATAATGTTATTCCTTGTGCTGTCCTTACAAGCAAACCTAGAAGAAAAGAGCTCAGGTGAAGCTAGGTGCCTTTGTCAGCAAACATAGTCTTTCACCTCAGAAACACCAACTAATCTGACTTTTTTTTCATTTTGTCTTTCTCTCCCCGAGCCACTTGCCATCCATTACCTCAGCTGGGTCATGAACCGCGGGGATCCCACCCACCACAACGGCTGCAACCCTTCTGAAACCCCCGGATTGCCCTCCGGGGGGGCTGTAGTACCCCAGCTTAGCACCGCAGACTAGGGATTGGTCAGAGGGCTGGCCTGGGAGACTAATTGAAGCCCATGGCAAACGTCATCTAGGGAGGCTGGCAGCTCCTCCATTTTCCTGGTTTTCTGGGGGGCGGGGATGTGCAATGATGTCCTGCATCTGCCCTACCCCCTGGAGTTCTACTATGCACCAGTAGCTGTGGTACCTCTGGTCTCCATCAGGGGTCCATAAAGTGCCGGACGGAGTCCCAACACTCCCCCCAGAGAAGGAGAGCAGTCCATGGGATGCTCAATCCTTCTCCCCCCTGTCAGCCTGCCAGTGACCCAAGTCCATTCCCGAACCCAGGTCGCCAGTGTTGCAAGTGGAAATCCCACCACTGCACTGATGGACCGGCTCTAATCTGACTTTTTAACTCTTCCCTCTGTTGGAAGTTGTTAAGACTTTGTCAGCTACACTCCAATTTACACTCCTAATCCCTTGGAAGAGCTGTGAGAGGAAAGCAATTAGCTCCTTCAATGTGAGAAGGAGACTGCAACACCTTTAAGCTCAAAACAAAAACCTATTCAAAAACCTGTCAGCAAAAAATAAAATAGTAGCAAACAATGATTTTGCTTAGCCTAATGATAGATAAAAAATTAACGACACCTGTAAGCACCACATGTAACAATTTCACAGACGATATACCATGCAAAAAACACTTTGCTACAGAGAAAAATAAAGCAGTTAGAAATAACAAAACCTGTAAGCACAACCTGCAGAACAATTTAACAGAAGATATACTGTACATTGCAAAAAGCAATTTGAATCAGGGAAGATTACAGCAGTAATCTTTAAGCACAGAACAGTAACAACCCTGTAGGCACACCCTGTTATAATGCAGCAGAAAGTAATTTGAATCAGAGAACAATAAAGTAGTCTAACAGACCTTGTGCTGGGTGTCTGGACTGAGCCACATGTGGGGAATGCCCCCATGCTACACTACAGATGGACCAGTGGGAGTGCCTGTTGGTGGAGGCAAGGGTACAGCAGGGTGTAGGAGGGTACATTGGTGGCACATGGGCAGTCGTGCCTGTACAGTGTCATAGAGCCATGAACATGGTAATGTGCTATATGCATGCAGTGACCATGTCCCAGCCCCCTTGATGTCTCTAGCCCTGCCAGCAGTCCTGCATCATCCCAACACCCTGACATGTGGTGACAGTCCAGGGCTGCAGGGAATGAGGTGCAGTTGTGGGAAAGGGACACACCCAGGGCAGCGCCACCTGCCCCTGATGCACAGTTCTGTGTGTGCTACCAGACTACATGAATAGGTGCCATAATAGCAGCATCAGGTGGGAAGGGCACTCCAATTGGCAGGTGCCATAAGGAGGTAATGCAGACAGCATGCCCCCTTCCTACTCTTGCTGTTCATCTGGTGGAATGTTACTATGCTCATATAAACAAATACATCCATTCTAAATCTGCTTATACCATCCTTAGTGTATGAATAAAGTTTTTATATGTTTTTTTTCCTCTCTTTTTTCCCCGATTTTTCCCATTTATGTTATCCACCCAATACAGTGTTTCCATAATTTATACTAAGGCTCATACTAAGGCAGTTTAGGAGCTAAAAGGCATGTGGTGCCCATAATTGTTTCATTCATTTATGATGTATAATAAGCAAGCTTATAACCAGTTAGAATCAGGCTATCAAGTTTTCTTTTAAATTTTCCTTTGTTTTACTAATTACTACTTCTAATGGAGTTTGCCCCCTTTAAGGGGCAGACCAAGTTGTCCTGGTGTACCCCTTCCCTTTACCTGAAGATGGTGTGCTCAGAGAGGGAGGCGGGAAGGTAATGGGAGGGTCAGGTGAAGACAAGACAGTAGGCAGGAAATAGGAAGGGGAGGGGCTAAAGGAGGTACATAAAGTGCAGCACAGTGATGGTTCAGCCACTTTTGCTGAAATTTTTATCTATACTGAAACTACAGGATGTTAGATTGGCATATTGATTGGAGCAGAGGTTGTGCACTAAGATAAAGAAGGTAAGAAAACGAACAGCTATGTGAACTAGAGATGATGTTTAAAAAAAATGTTTGCTTGGGGGATAATGGATTAATAATAAAACTGTATGTGGATGACTCAGCATGTGAGACAAATGCTGCTAAAATCAGAGGGACAGAATGTGAAGCCTGATAGAGAATTAAAAAAATAAATAAATAAAATGTTGTGGTTTATTTGCCAGTGATAGCAAGGCATGATATAGAAACAGAATATAAAGTGCTAAAGAGGTGTAGCTGGATTGGTTGTGGTGGGCCTTGCCCAGAGGACAGGGAGAAGATGAGGCAGGTTTTTGTTACATGGCTGGAAAGGAGTGAGCAGCATGCGGTGGCGTTTGGCCGGCAATGGCCTAGCAAGGAAGGATGGATGCTGAGTGCGTAGTCTGGGGGACAGCAAGCGACCTGGGATGAGGTACAGCAAGTAAGGGCACAAGAACGTGGTGAGGGGAGTAAGTTGCAGTGGTAGGCTGGTTTTGGCTGTGGTTCAAAAAAGAGAAGCTCTCTACAGCGTGTACGCCTGCCTTGAAGGGTCTGTTTCCAGTTAGGTTGAAAAAAAAAATAATTTGAAGGAAGCCTTACTACTCGAGCAGGTGCTGTACAGGGGTTACCTTTGAACATGGGATAGGATGTTTGTTTGTGAAGGCCTGGCAAAAGAGCTAGCATGGGGCCAACAGAGAAGACCATGTGGTGTGACATCACACGCCATGAATAGGCCGCGGTTGAGCTGGGCTGTGCTTGGGTTACCTGGGGAACATGGGATAGAATGTCTTGTTTGGGAAGGCCTGATGAAAGGGCTAGCTTGGGGGGCCAATAGAAACAGGCATGTGGTGTGACGTCACATGCCATGAGTAGGCCGCATGGTGAGCCTGTCTGTTTGTGGGTGGGCCAAGTAATGACCAACAGAAGCTAAGGACACGGCACTAAGGTTTGGGGAGGAGGGAGACCCTCAGTTTACAAGTTATCTGATGACAAGAACCAGAAGGGAAGAGACAAAGGGTGGAGGCCTGGTCAGATGGGCCAGCACCAAGCAATGTAGGCGGGTCGTGTGGCATGATGTCACAAGCCTGAAGGACTGTGTGGCCAGAAAGGGGCACCAGATGAGGGGCTTGTGGGAATGAGGGTGGGTTTATGAAGGGAGGGAAGAGGGAGAAGGAGGGCCCCGTACAGGAGGGAAGTTGCAGACTGGAGGATACCCCGCTGTTGGCAACAGACTCCGAGGAGCCAGCAGGCAGTGAATGGTTAGGCTGAGAGGCCACGTAGAGCAACCCGAGGAATAGGGTGGCACATATGAGAGGATTGGACAGAGGCCCAGGGGATGAGTGGGAAGGAAAGGTCTAGATGACCGTGAGGTCAGCGGCAGCACCGGGGAGGTCCACACAAATCCATAACACCTTCCGGGGGGAGATTTCCAGGTGAAAATGGAACCCAAGGCATGCCTAAGGGGAAGGTGCACCTATGATAGGAGGGCCGGAGATGAACAAAAACAGGGGTTTAAGGGTTTAGGATAATGGGCAGCAAAAGAAAAGGGGAAGCCTTCAGTAGGATGGTAAGGGGCCAGATGCCCAGGTTGGGTGGCGTGATGCCAGCTGCCACCATCATGGCACAGCAGACCATTGGATATGCCTAGCTAAAGGGAGGTGGCTCGAGCATGCACAGGTCTGGTTCTACACACAACGATGGGACTAAGGAAAAAGAAAAAAGAGGGCCAGCTATAAGAAGGCCTAGTTATAGCAGAAGATTAATTAAGACTTCTTGTCAGTTGTCTCCACAGCTTTTCACAGGCAAACACGAGGAAATGGCACCAAAAAAGAATAGGCCATCGAAAGAGGACACCTACAAGGCAATTGTGGAGCTTGCAGAGAAGGCCAACAGAATGTGGCAGATGGTGGTAGGGAAGGAGCAGGGAGATCCGGAGAGAAGCAGAAAGTGGGGAAGGGAAAAGGGGGTGGCGGGAAATGGCCAGCAGGGAGGCCACTCAGCCCTACCATGGTGCAGCCACCGCTGGTGGTACCTCCAAGAGTGGCCAGCCCAGTACCTCCACAGCCCTTTGTCCCAGTCCCATCAGTACCTCCCCAAGAACAGGTGGTGGTTCCCCCAGTGGAGCCCAGACTGGATCCTCTGAGCACAATGGCTCCTCCACAGCCAATATTATAACCAGCCATTCAGCCACAAGGGGACATGCCAGGGCATCATGAGGACAGCAGGCCACAGGGAGCAGACATGGTCACAGGTAAAGTATCCGGGTCAGTAGGAGAAAGCATAAAAGAATAATTAGGCTAAATTATTTTGGCTCTTGGGACGGGGGGAGGGCCAGATGGAGTCAGCACTTGCAGAGATTAGGTCAGATAAGGAGATGGCAAAGGAGGATGAGAAAGTGATGGAGAGCGTAGGGAAGGGAACAAGGGAGACAGGAACTCCAGGAATGAGAATAGGGGAACTCATACCGCTGGTCACAAAAGAGAAAATATGAAAGGGGGAGTACATGGACATCTTTGCGTTAGTGAGCCGGGAAGCAGCAGCAAAATATGACAAAATGGAGAATATCGGGAAGAGCAAAATGGCAGCAGCAGTACTTTGTTAGGTAAGAAACAGGAGGACAAATTTACTAAAGGGAAGACATGGGATGGGTGGTTTGTAGGTTTTGCCATGTACTCAGCTACAGTGCTGAAGAAGAAACCAGAGTTGGTCATACCACTGATCACATACTCCTTGATAATAAGGCAGGTGAAGGCAAAAGGAGGAGTGGGGTGGATATACTATGATGAATTCTTCCAGCAAAGGATGGCGACGAATGGGGATGTAAGCTGGGACATGAAACAATTAGATTTGTTGACAGATTATGTAACTGATCAGTCCATGCGGATGGAGAGATGGGAAAAAGGGGCGGGTGCCCCAGAGGTGTTGCTGGGGTTACAATAGGGCATTTTGCTCCTGGCCCCAATGACACTTTAGGCATGCATGCTCGAAACGTGGGGGGACACACCCAGTGAGCAGATGCAGAATGACATGGACACAAGGGGACCAAGGGACTGGGGGGCAGGGAACAGGGCAACATTTTTTTCGAGAAGGGCAGGGGTATAGGGAGCAGTCATGGAATAGAGGTGGGAGAGGCAGAGGGCATGCAGGTAGAGGGAGCCAGACTTACTGACTGCAAGGACCAAGAAAGGAGCAGGGAGGGGGTGTGCGGTAGAAACAAAGGGAAGGAGGCAGGAGATCAATTCCAAGAAGCAAGAACTCCCATCAAGATAGAAGTGTTGGAAAAGTGGTTGGAAAAATACCCAGATAGAGAGGTGGCAGTCTATTAAGAAAATGTTTCGGACAGGTTTTCCATAACAGTGTGAAGGCCCAAGGCGAGCGAGAGAGGCAAACAATTTGGGCTCAGTTAAAGAGAAGGAGAACATTCTAAGACAAAAGATAGAGAAGCAAAAGGCAGCTGGTAGAGTAGAAGGGATATATGCTACCCCCCCACCCCCCATTGCAGAATATGAGAATTTCTCCTTTGGGTTTAGTCCCCAAAAAACAGCTGGGAGAATACAGGGTGATTCACCATCTGTCATTTCCAGAGGGGGATGTGGTGAATGATTTATAAACGAGGAGCACAGTACAGTGACCTACACCACATTAGAAGAGGCGGTGCGGATTATCTGAGCGACTACCGATGCTTGGATGGCCAAAACAGACTTGGAGCCTGCTTTCAGATTTCTCCCGGCTAGGAGGGAAGATTGGGACTTATTGGGATGTAAGATAGGGGACCAGAACTATTTTGACAAAGTAATGCCCATGTGATGTTCCATAGCATGTGCTACATTTGAGGCCTTTAGCACCTGCTTGAAGTGGATATTTCAGGAAAAAACTGGACACAAGACGGTCATACACTACATGGATAATTTCCTTTTAATAGGCAGTGGGAGGAGAGAGACAGAAGGAATGTTAGCCAGTTTCCAAGGCTTGTGTAGAGAATTAAGGGTTCCTTTGGCACCAGAAAAAATGGAAGGCACCAGTAAGGTGTTTGAATTCCTGGGCATTGAAATAGAAGCCCTGGGAGAGGTCATTAGGTTGCCAGACAACAAAGTGGTGAAGCTGAAGGAGCTGATTCAAGGACATACAAGTAGGAGAAGGGTGCAACTGAAACAGGTGCAACAGGTCTTGGGACATCTGAATTTCACGTGCAGGTCAATTGGACTGGGAAGGGCTTCCACAAAAAGGCTAGCAAGGGCCACAGCTGGAGTAACCAGACCAACACCACTTGGTAGACATGACAAAGGGAGTTAAGGATGACTTCAGGGTGTGGGAGGAGTTCTTCAGCACCTATAATGGCTGTTCCTTTTGGCAAGAGGAATGGGTGTATAACATGGATCTCGAACTATATACAGATGCGGCAGGAGGGCTAGGTATGGGGGGATACTTGAGGGGAAGATGGTTTGCGGAACCATGGCCCACAAATTGGGTAAGGGACAGGAAAGTAAAAGACATCACACTGTTAGAGATCATGTCCATATGGGCCTGCACTTTGGTGTGGGGAGAGGAACTACGGAATCAGAAGATTACATCTTGGTGTGATAACAAGGCAGTGGTAAAAGTTTTAAACAGGGGAGCCAGAACAGAGACAGTCGTACAGGTTTTGAGACAACTAGTATTAAGGGCCTTGCAATTGAATATGTCATTCAGGGCCAAGCACATAGAAGTGGTTAATAATATCCTAGCTGACAGCCATTCCCATCTGCAGCTGGATCATTTCCGGATGCTGGCACCAACAGCAGAGGATTGAAAAATACCCATACCAACGGACATCTGGGACATTTGGCAAGAGGCAGCAGAAATGCTGTTTTGCAGCTCATGGGCACCATGGATTTTGAGGGCCTACGAAGGGGCTTGGTGGGTGTTCCAAACATTCAGGGCAGCACACCACATGGAGGTAAGTAGGCCACTTACAGAGTAACAGTTAGGGAAGTTCACAGTAGATCAGTGACAGAGAGGAACGGCTCACACCACGATGGGGGTACATCTAGAGGAGAACTGGTTTAGTTTGTAGCCAAAAGAAATGGAAGGACCCAACAAAGTTAATGTTGATAAGGAGATGGATGGAGTAGGTTGAAACAAAGACCTACTGATAGTAGACGACCAGCAGGGGAGCATTGGCTAGCAAAACTAATGGGGGTACTACCAGCAATTTGGAGATCTAAAGATGAGGCGCAGTTATTTCACATGATTTATCTAGTAATGTTTACAGGGGCCTTGAGAATGAGTGAGGCCATGGGACATGGCAGAAAGGATGAAGGGGGAGGGTTGGAATGGGAGGACATAAGCTGGGGGTTGGAGGAGATACAAATCATAATTAAGAAGTCAAAACAGATCAAGGGGTTAATGGGTGTACTGTAACCATGAAGGCTCACATAGATGGCACAGTGTGCCCAGTAGAGGTTTTGTGGGCTTACGCTGCAGAGCATGGGTTTAAGAAAGGGAGATTATTTGTATATGGAGATGGGAAGAAGGTCACAAGTGGGCAGCAGCAATGGAGATAGTGACTAAGATGTTGGAGAAGGGGTGCTGGCAGTCTGCCAGCTACAAGAGATACATTTGAGCACTGCATGTGGAGAATAACATATCAACTGGCTATTCTATGCTAAACATTTTCTACAGTGGAAATGTCCTTCTTCAGATGAGGACTCCAAACCACTAAGCAGTAGTCCAGATGTGGCCTTACATAGGAGGTGTGCATTGTTTTGATAAAATTTTGATCTCTCGAAATAAAAGCATTTTTGATGCATCTTATAATTTGATTAGTTTTTTTTTTTACTTAGAAATAGTAATTCCCAGATCTCTTTCATCAGATATTGTTGTCAATTGGGAATCACCTAAGACATAGATGGCATGTTGATTATAGGGGTCTAAATGCATTACCTTACATTTACTTAGATTTAATGTCATCCCCCATTGACTAATCGAACATGAAACCTTGTCTAAATCATTCTGCATTATTTGAATTTGCTTGGTATTGGAACAGGGAGCATCTATGTTTACATCATCTGCATACATGGTGGAAATGGAGGCACAGTTTCTAGTTAGGTCAGATATAAAGGGTTGAAACCGGCATGGCCCTAGGACAGAGATCTGTGGAACCCCAATAGTGACTTGACCATAGTCTGAAAGATAACCAGAGATTAACACTCTTTGTGCTCTTCCCTGAAGCCCATTATATATCCAGTTAATAATATTATTATTGATACTGAGATTCTGAAGTTTATATATAAGTGCCCAATGAGGCATTTATGTACAGTGTGACTAGATTCTTTCTTTTCATCAATTTCATAGCTATGTTTTACTTGACTCAAAACAATCTTTATGATTTCATGTTGTGAGATCTACTGCTGTTGCAATATTCAGTGGCATCTTACCTGCCAGATATGATATTTCAGTACTCCACAAATACGTCTAAGTTGCTAACTGTGTACCTGTTCCATGGGCCAGTATATACAGTACTGTGTGCCCAAGACAAGAACCTCACATGTAAGCCTGAAAAGTTATATCATGAATTTTAAGAGCCAATAGCTTCCAAAAGGTGATTGTAAAGGGACATTCAAAAAATAAGTGCTCCTCTGTCTTTAAGACCATATTGCACATATCCCTAGGACAGTATCTTTCCTCCAATTTCTTATGTTTGTGGTTATTTTTAACACTCAACATTCCATGGCAAGCAAGCCAAGTTATCTCTCACAAAAATCTGGGAATTCTAGGAACTGTCAATTGCCTTGTTATGCTTCTGTGGCTCCTGTGAAATTGATTGTTTTAAAATTATTTTTTATATGGTTTTTATGTGCAGGCACTTTGGTTTTGGAAAAACGCTTTTTACAAATAAAGAATGATTTGATTTGATTTTGAACTGCCTATGGCATGCTTCTTGGAAAACTAAATTGTTCTGTAAAATGATCTGAAACAATCTGCTGGTATAATTGTCTGGATAGGTTTTTGAAATCATTTATAGTGAGTTTCCAGTTCCTCACTTTTTGCATAGAATGAAAGATGTGAGCTGGAACAATCATGCTATTCAACTTAAAAGTCCATCTGTCTAGTGATCATATTGGAGTAACCTTACTGAGCCATTCCTTCCCCCAGACTATCCATATAGCTGTCATATCTTTAAGAATAGGCACCAGATTCAAATACCAAAATACAGAGTGAAAGAACACTATGGGCTGTATCATACCTGTACCCCCTCGGATTATAGACCTACTGGTGGTAATTCCTTTGATGGTATTTAAGCAGCTTCCCCAAATAGTCCTAAAGAAGGTATTATATATTCTAGTATCCAATGTCACTGGGGAAATATAGAGCCTACAAATAACAGGAGTGGAATAATAAAAGTTACCAAATATTTATCAGTGTCAGTGGCTCAGCAGGTAGAACATGCACATCTGAGGCCAGGAGATCAGAAGGCTGTGAGTTCTATCCCCACACCAGGCACCTGAGATAAATCTCAATACTGACACTGTAGTGCAGCATGAGGGGGGTGCTATACTTCTCAGGTGCCAACTTTTGGATGAGACATTAAACTGAGGTCCCATCTGCCTGTTCTGGTGGTAGTTCAGGTGGATGTTAAAGATCCTATGGCACTTCTCGAAAAGAGTTGGGGAATTTTTATTATAACTTCCAAGAACAAATGATAACAAACAGTGTTCACTTCACACCAAATAATATACAAATTATAAGACCAAAGAACTCAAAATAAGTATTACATCTATACAAGTCAGATTTTCTTTCAACTAAACTTTTTGAACCTAAAATTAAATCATAAAACTAAAAAGAACCCCCGTCCCCCCCACTAAAAGTTCAAGGAAAGTTTTAGTTATAACTTCCAAACACCAAAGTTTACTAGCGGTGTTACTTCACACCATATTTTACAAATTATAACCCATGAAAGTTCATCTAAAGTAAGTATTGCAGTCGTACATCACTGTTCAATTTGCATTTTGTCTAAAAAGAAATTATAATACTTGCAATCCTACTTTCTTTTCTCAAAACAAGCGTACCAGAATGTAGACACAACACCGAAATTAAAGCATATAACTACTAGCTAATACCTATTTAGAGTAACAATTACCCACACTGATTATGGGTGTCTATATACAATTTTCACCTCCTATAGTCTCAAAAATGTTCCTGCTATTTATTTAATCTAGTCTACTGAACCCCATCTAGAGTGGAAAAGGGTAGCCGAGACCCTAACAGATTCCTGCATTTTTAAATTGTTAACTGAATTCTCAGTCGTATGAAATAATTATTCAGCAGTATAATGGAGTTGTATTATTAACCTACAACACACATACCAAATATGAAATTTAAAACATACCAAAAATAATCACATTGTTGCTCTGTCGTGTTTGGTCCATAAGAAAGGCAAAATACCTAAACACAGAATTTCTAATGTCATATGGTAGAATGGGGACATGGCATGGGCCATCTTAGTCTCAGGATTGGCCAAAATCTCTGTATAAAAGTGCAATCAAAAAATAAATGTTCCATCGTTTCAGCTGTAGTGGTGCATGTGTCTCTTGGGCAATATCTTTCAGTGATCTGTTTGTGTTTTAGATTCCTTCTCACGTTTAATTTTCTATGTAAGGACAACCATAAGATGTCCCACATAAAATTTTGGAATGTGTGGTGAAGTTAACATATTACCTATTGAAAGCTTGTTGTATTTTACACTTTTGTCCTAGCCATCCATTGCAGTATGCCTGTGCTGTTGCTTTATCATAACATATTTTAATCCAATTTACAAATGTTCATGGTATCCCATATTGCTCTAAACAATCCCACAAATATGCATGACTTGTATTATCAAAAGCCTTAGCCTGATCCAGACTAAATAGTAGGCCTGTGATCTCTCCCCCCGTAGACCCCCTTTGCATTATTTCACACAGCAGTATTAGATCATCTGTTATCTTCCTATCTGGTATTGAACATGCCTGCGCCGTATGTAGTAAAAAGTCTGCATTCAGTAGTAACCTATTATTCAGTAATTTTTTTAACATCTTAAAATCTGTATTGAGTAATGTTATTGGCCGCCAGTTTACTAAATCTTCTGTGTTCCCTTTTTTATACATAAATATTACTAGGCCCTCATTCATGCTGTCTGGTAGTACCCCATGGTCTAATACTTCATTTAAAACACACATGCACTCCTGTAATAATACCTTAAAAATAGTTTTGTACAATTCATATGGTATCCCATCTTTCCCTGGGTTTGTACCTGCTTTTGTTTGTATTAGTACAGCTGAAACTTCTAGGGGTGTCATTTGAGCGACTAGCATATCCTTATTTTGTGTAGAAAGCTATGGTAGTGTATTCTGAGCTAATTAGGGTTTATGAGCATCTACTGGCATGTCTGGTGGACCAAACAGCATTTGTATATGCTTATCTATGGCCTGCATAATTTCTTCCTCAGCCGTACAACACCTCCCATCTGGTCTCGTACACCTGCCATATATTTCTGTTGTCTTTGGTGGGCACAAAATTGTTAGGGGTTCATAAAGGCTTTACTACCATGTAACTCGAACTTATGTTCTGTATCTAGTGATTTTAAATGGGTATATTGTGCAGTATTCATTAGTTTTATTATTTTATCTAATTCTGGGAAGACCCTTTTATTCCCTCGTGCAGCTTGAAAATGTAATTCTAGGAATTTCTCCAATATTCTTAGTATGTGTCAGATTTATGTTTCCCATTAATTTTCCCTATAATTTGGAAATATATCTTAATATCATTCTTTGTATTCCCCCACCATTCCCTATGTGTATCACAGAGTCATACAACAGATTTCCTTGCTTCTAACAGAGCCATAAATCTGTCTTCTACCAATGGGAGGGGTAATAGCTCTAAATTTAGTCTCCAGTACCCTGGTCTGTGATGCATTATGTCATGGCTGGCAACCATGACTTCTACAATAGCATGATCAGATGGAGCAACAAACGAAGTTCTAGTTTTTATAACTTTCAAGGAGTCAGACAAAAACCAAAAGTCTATCCTCATGGCTTGAGTGCCATCAAAAAAGTTTATTTTGGGAGTTCCAGTTAAAGCTAATACATCTATCAGCCCTGTCTGTAAAAGTAGGTAATTGAGGCAATTTGCATCACAAAACATTTTCCTCGTTCTGAGCCCTCTATCTGTTCTATATCTACTACAGTTGAAATCACCCCCAAACACACATATTTGGATGTAAATAAATAGGGTTGGATAGCTCTAAATACTTTGATTCTTGCAGATTTTAATTGTGGAACATATACATTTATGACATGACAGTGCAAAACTGCTTATAATCATATCCAACATCAACACTTGTCCTGGCATAATATCCACAAGTTATACCAACTGGGCCATTGGATTATTCACAGCAATTCCTACTCCACTACACGTCTTCCCCTAATGACCAATAAGTAACCTCCCATTTCCATCCTGCTGTTGCCTGTTCCATTTCCACTCTAGTGTGCAACCAAGTATCCTGAAAAAATACTATGTCTTGATCCCCATTTTTGAATAATGAATATATTAACACTCTCTTCCTTTCTGACTGGATACTATTTACATTTAGAGATGCTACAGAAATTTTGTAAATCCTCAGCATACACAGAAGAGTTGTAAAATACCACAAGCTGCTTTCCATCCTAATTCTCTTGGTTTTAAACTAGGATGCTTTTCTCATTTTTTCTTAGTCCATTTCCTTATCCCATAACAGATTTTTTTTTTTTAACATTGTCTGAGTTCTCCAGAGGTTGTTCAATGTCTGATGCCCCCTCTGGCTGTGATGATTGCACAGATGTGGAATCTGACTCTGTACCTACATCTTCTTGGAACACCATATAGGTATTTTGCAAGGGGATTTGTGCTTTCTCAACTGCAGCTTTCCCCATGTTCCTTGGTTTCAGATTACTACGTTTATTAGAGACGATTGTAAAGGCCTCCTCTGGGGGCAATGGTGGGTGCATTGTTGTAATGGATGCAATTGGGTCCTCTGTTGAAATGTCTCCTTCTATCATAGCTGGGTCTTTCATGGCATCACTAGTCCCTTGCATGGGTACTTCTATTTCCCTTACTTGAGGTTCTGACTGACCTACATGGGCAGGCGTCGGGGGTCTCCTGAAAGGGGGGTGGAGGCCTCTGTTATTGTGCTGCATTACCCACAGTATTAATGTAGAAATCTTGAATGCAGAAATCCCCATTCATTTTATTTTGGGCTGCCCATGGGCATTCAGCATAGGAATGGCCCTCCTCACATAGGGAACACTTTGTTGCGTGGTAGCAGTCAGACATCAAATGCCCCAATTCGCCACACTGTATGCATTTTACTACCTCTCACATTCTGCTGAGGTACCTGGCAGAGCCACACTTGCAACAGTGGCGTGGTTGGCCAGGAGAGAAAATAAATCCCTTGTCAAGGCCCAAATAGAAGCAACTGGGTAGATGTAACTCTTCATCTGTTTGCGTTAAATTCACTTTGTACCTCCACCCCTCATTCCAGAAACCATCGGTGTTGAGGATGGGTTCTGCATTTCCTTGGAGTCTGCATTTTTGTTCAAGCCAATATGTAATGTCATCAGCACTGGCCCACTTCATTCCTGAACAGGACTGTAATAACTTTAAAGGATTGTTTTATGAGGGGGATGGCCTGGAAGTGAGAACAAGCTGGATCTGTTTTTAACAGCACATATTTCATCCCAAATCTATTTAACATATCAGGCATTCTGAAACTTATATCGTAAGTATTATCCCCTGATGTATGTATGAGGGCATATACTTCACTGGGAGAGAAGCCCAGCATTTGTTTTATCAATACCTTTCCCACATAAAACCTATCTGGCATGTTGTCTGTAGGCCCCATAGAACTCAGCCTTACAGAATTCCTTCATTTTGCTAGAGTGACAGGTTTGTGGAATGAGCTAGCATATGTGGCCACTGGCACTGCTAAGCTGGGATGTTCCTCCTCTCCATCAAGGTGTGGAACTTGGTCTGACCTTGTATTGTTAGGGTTTTCCCCTACCCTGCTAGCATTATATAGATCTTCTTGTGATAAAACTTCTATTGGGGAATACGATATTGAGCTGTGAGAGGCTATATTGCTCTGCTCCTCCTCCTGATCAGAGGGAACTATTCTTGTTTGCTGTTTTGGCCTGCCAGTATCTGGAGGATCCCCAGGGTTGGGGGGTTGCTGTCCTCATGGGCCAGCATATCGGCCTGTTGCTGTACCTCTGATTCCCTCTACTGTCTATGTTCTGCCAGTATCTTCCCTCCCACACCAGATACCCCAGGAATTGGTATTGTGGAGTCCACTATCCAATTGCCCAGTTCTAATTGAATCCAGCCCACTCCTTCAAGGGCTTTTTTGGGGGATCAATCTGAATTCCTCACACCCGCCTGAGTGATTGGGGTCTGGGGCAGGGATCGATTTTCCCCAGAATCAACAAACTCTATACATTTTAATACTTTGATGCCGGTATCTGATGTGCCCGAGGGAGAATCTACCTCGGGCCATTTTCTTTTCCTTTACTCTTCTTCTGCCAGCAGATGGGCCAACCTGTAATCCACCATAGCTGCCTCCAAAAGCTTCCATTTTTCTTCCAGTCGTTTTGTTGTTTCCTCGTTTCCCTGATCTGGATTAACTATGTCTGCTCCTGCACATGCCTCCATGTTTTCATCCACCGTGGTTCTCACAGGATCCACCCATTAAATCATCGTATTTTTACCAGTGACTCCTACGCCATCTGATGACACCTCCTGCTGCAGGGGGTTCGGTACACTCTGCAGACCACCTCCTTGGTGCATTCCAGCCATACCATTCCCCTCGCTCAATGTCTGCTGCAATGGGTATGCATATGTCTGACCTCTTCCACTCTCTTCTTCCATCTGAGCTCAGTCACACTCTTTTGGCTCCACAGCGCCACCTGCCGAAAACAGTAGGGGAATTTCCCTGGTGCCCTGGCCAAAATTTCCCCCCATTCACTAAAGAAATACCACCAACAGCTTAATCTGGTTCAAGGTCAGGTGGCATTCATCTGTATCCCCCTTCCCCGGGTCATGCCTGAAAATAGGCAGAATTTGTCTACTACACTTACCCAGTCAAAAAAAAAAACCTAAACTAAATAAAAATACCCTTTTCAATTTTGTTATTTGCAATTTCTGCCATGCCTCTATATATTTATCACACAGTGCTAGTTTTATTTACCAGTTCACCCTGTCCATATCTTTAGATCCAAATGTGTAATACCTAAGATGACTGCCTCAGGGACTATTGGGATTTTACAGATTCTAGAGGATGATGTACAGTCCAGCTGCCCTATAAATAATGCTTTTGTTTTAGTAAAATTAATTCTGGCTCCTGTGGCTTCTGAGTAAGCAGATAGAACATCGCATGCCTCCTCTCCCTCAGATTCAGTGCCTAGAAAGAGACACAGTTCATCTGTATATGACATGACTTTAAGAGCAGGGGTGTGTGGAGAAAGAGTCATGCCTCCCATATACCTGTTATTTACTAAATGTCTGATGAGTATATCAATATAGAAGTTGTATTACAGGGGGCTGATAGGGCACTGCTGTCTAACCCCTCTCTTACTAGCAACTCATGGACCTATCGTACCATTTAAAAGAGGATGAAAATGGTCCTGTGCATATAATAATATTAACCAGGACAAAAACTGTTGTGGGATCCCATAAAAGGCCAAAATCTGAAAGAATATTGTATGAGCTATACATATCCTTGTGCAGTCCGTAAATGCCCCCTCGGGAATATCTCTCTCAAGAAGATTAGGTTATCTTTCAAATTTTACCCTGGAATCACAGTTTTGATAGGGTGACATAACTATTTTAGCAGGATGACTCAGACCGGTACACAAAATAATAGAAAGCAATTTGAAATCAATATTCAGTAATGAGATTGGTCTCCAATTAGTGATGTCCAATGTATCACCATTTTTATGAAGTAAAATTAAAAATGCTTTTGGCATTTTGATTGGTTATGTCCATGTTGCAAAGAATATCATTGTAAGTGTCCAAATGTAAAGTAATAGTGTCATGGAATGTTCTATAAAAATTAGGGCTTAATCCATCTGGGTCTGGAGCTGTATTTATTTTCAATTTCTGTATAGCTGCCTGAACTTCATTGGGTTGAATTGTATTTGTTAACATAGACATTTCTGCTTGATCCAGGACAGAGGCATCTAAACTAGATAAAACATTTTTTTTAAAACCATCTCCTGTATGTATAGGGGTCCCAAATATGGAAAGTAAGTATTGATAAATAGTATCCATAATGCTGGAAATATCAGTGTGTACTGTACCTGTGCTCTCTTTAACAGCATCCCATTCTTTCTTTTTGACCCTAGACTAAAAATCTTTAAATACAGTACATTCAATGAAGTTCTAGTGTCCTGGGTTTCTGATGACTGTTCCATCTGCAGTGCTTTGACTCTATCATAGAGATAGGATTTCATATCATTTTTAATGTGCTGAATTTGTGTGGAGTGATCATTTGATCGGTGTTTTGAGCTGAAATTAACCTATAAAGATATTTCCTTAACTTTTAAGAATTAAAAATAGGCAGATTTACCTTTTTGTTTTTCCCATTTCTGAATCAGATTGCAGATAGTAGATTTTGTATCCAATCATCAGTCACTAACTGAGTCATACCAGGCTACCACTGTAGCTCTGGCCAAAAGATTTTCAGTTGTTTTGCTAATTATGTTAGGTTCTTTAAGCATTTCATTATTAATATGCCAGTATCCAGGCCCTATGTTGTCAAGATGTAACTGACCCAAGGTCACATGAAGTTCTAAATGGTCTGATGTGGCAGAGGGGATAGATTAGCCTTCTGAATTAACCAATGTCAAGACACAAATATATAGTCAATTCTGAATGACAAGGGCCCCCAGTGGTAGGTGTGTCCTCCTTTTTTATGAACATGCCAATAGGTGTCCCTCAACTCTGCTGTAGTCAAAATTTGTTTCTGGGCATTGGTGTCACAAAACAGTTTTGGGGTCAATCCTGTCTTGTCAGAAAATTCTAATGGACAATTAAAATCCTCCACCCCTAAATTATTTTGCGATGCATATGTAAATAAGGCTGAATTCATTTAAATAAATCAACTCTAACTTTTTTCGTTTGTGGTGCAAACACTACTTCTACTCGTAAATCCTGTGACTGATACTGTACATCTAAAAACAAGTGCCTCTCAGGTTCAATTTCCATGAGTTTTATAAGTTGTATTGTGTCTTTAAATAGTATTCCTATGCCTGAGCAAACTGCACCACCTAGAGGCCAATCCGACAAGCCCCAGACCCATGCTTTTTTCGCTTGATAAATATCAGCCTCAGAATGTAACTTAATGTCTTGCAGTAGGCAAATGTCAGCTTGTGCATCCTGTAAGGTTTGGAAAGTAATGCACTGTTGTTTGTAATTGTTATACTATTTGTATTCAAGGAAATAACAGTTAGGCAGACCCCAGCAGAGTTAGGCATGTGAAATCAATCAAAAAGAAAAGATTATTCAAGCAGGTTTCTTTCTGTTTTTGTTTTCCTCACTTTAGGCCTGTTCTCCTCTTTCCCTTCCATATCTGATGTTTCTTTTTGAGAAGAGGCACCACCCCACACCCCTCAGAAACACTGGGTGCCCAATCCCCCAGTGACGCGATCGGGTATCTGCTGTCCTGTTTTTTATCTTAACCTGTAAAAAAAAAACTGCCCGTTGATGTTTTTTGTACTGTTTCTGACCCCTCACCCAACCTTCACACTCAGCACCCCCACCCCAAGTCCTTACTTATCCATCAGAGGTCCAATGCCATAATCCTCTCTGGAACGCAGACACATCTTCACTCTTCAAAGCCAGACAGCAAAGTGAAGAAACAGGTACGCCCTTCAATGTATTTCAGTGAGGTTTTGAACTTGGAGGCATAACTTGGCCATTTTTGCACATTTCTAGCCTACATTTTCAAAATGCCTTCTTTGGGACCCCACCTCATGAACTATTGCACTGTTGTTAGGCAGATCTGTCCTGAAAGGTAATTTTGTGGTCCCTGTGTGTAATCAACTTTCAGGCAGGAGCTGAAAATGTTCTCTGCCCATGTTCATGAGCTGGGGTCATAAGAAGACTGTTGAAAATTTGGTGTAAAAATATTAAAAAACAAAGTTATGAGCCTATGTTGAATTTTGTGAATGCAGCCTCATAACATTTTTAATTTTCAATATTTTTACACCAAATTTGAAACATAGCCATATCTTTACAGCTCGTCATGAATGTGACAGCTGCCATTTTTCAAATCCTGGCCAAAATGTTTCTCTTTTAACATACCGAAAGGTGATTTTACGGTCCCTGTGCGAAATCACCTTTCATGCAGGAGTTGAAAAAATTATTTTCCCATAATCTGAGATATGAAGCAGAATCTTCACCTCCTTGGAGGTCAGGCATATTTCTAGCAGCAGTTCTTACAAAAACAGGCAGGAGACATGCATATTTTCAACTATACCATTTTCTTTACTGAAAAAAAATTGCCTTTCAACAGGGCACAACAAAAATACAACACACATATATTTTTTTTACTGATGAATATTCAGTTTATTTTTTTTTCTTCTTGTTCTGTAGCCTAAATTCCATCATAGTCACTTTTCCATTTAACAGTTGTAATAGAAGTCTTGGTGTACTGTAGCTTTTTATGGCTTTTAAACTCTCACAGCAAAGTTCTGACTTGTGTGTTTGTATAATTTTACAGTACCGTGCACCTGTTGCTAAGGGCCATTCATGGTGCACACACACTAGGAGATTCAGACATGTGCACACACAAAGTGCACACCTTATTTGAATATTGATGGCTGCCTCTGAGGAAGGCATCACCATGCCAAACCTTCAGCATTCACATGAGGCATGCATTTTGTGTGCACTCACATCTGGATCTTCACATGTGCATGTACTGTGAACACCATTAGCAACAGGCAAGTGGTACTGTAAAATAATACAAACACACAAGTCAAAACTTTGCTGTGAGTATTTAAAAGCCATAAAAATCTACACCAAGACTTGAGACAGCTTCTATAACAACTGTTAAATGGAAAAGTGACCATAACAGAATTTAGGCAATTGAGCCAAGAAGAAAAATTAAAGGGACTTAACATTTAACAGTAAGAAATATCTGTATAATATTTTTTGCTATGTCCTGTTAAAAGGCAAGTTTCTTTTTTAGTCAGGAAAATGGCATGGTTGAAAGTCTGCATGTCTCCTGCCTGTTCTTACAAGAAGTGCTACTAGAAATGTACCTGACCACCGAGGAGGTCAGAATTCTGCTTGACATTTAGTGAAAATCCCTGCTAGTAGCACCTTGTAACAACCCCAAGGGACAGAGATTAGACCATTTGAGCACAAACATAATATTTTGTATCCTGCAGTCTGAGGTATGATCACTGGTACCCCATGACTCTTTAATTTGGACTCCTTTCACAACCTTTATGTTAGATAGTACTGAGTTTAGAATGGCTTATTTTCTGATAGAATACTATAACCCACTGAATTAATAAGCAACCATGCATGATATCTAACAGAATCCAACTTCTTCCATTTACAGCTGTTATAGCCATCCAATCATCACATGGCATATTTAAGTCTTCTACTATCACTACTTTTCCTTTTTATGATCCTCTTTTAAACTTACCTCTGTTTTCTATCTAGAGTTTCCTTCTGATGTTGGGGTGTATGGCTCACTCCTATTCCAGTCTTCTGCAGTGGCACAGTAGGTAGGGAAGATAGGGCAGACTGGGCAGACCATGAGGTCCTTATCTTCTGACAGCTTCTATGTTTTGCCTCCTTGTTTTTTACTTGAATCATGATTCCACCTCACCACCAACTATGATTATAGGACCTTCCATGTTCTCAGTACCTTCTCTCATATGTATGGTAAGGCCACTCCTCCTCTTTTTCTCTTTGCCTATTTCTTCTGAACATGATGTAGCCTGGAATCACAAGATGTCACTCATTATTATTTGATGCCCATGTTTCAGTTACTGCAATAAAATGAAGCCCTGACTCTGCTACTAATGTCTTCAAATCACTCATTTTATTTTCCAAACATCTAGTATTCGAATTCATTGCTCTTCATTTATTATGTTTAATGTATCTGACTATATTTTGTAACTTATTTTATTATGTCTGCAGTCAACATTCACACATTCTCCATTAGCCATGTATACATCACTGACCCCATTCTGCCCATTTCCTTCATTCATATGTGGCTTAATATCCTTCCTTCCTAACCCTGTATTATCAATCATATTCTTTTTCCCTCAGTTCTGGTGAAGCATTTGCCAGTCCCATCACTCATTTTAGTCCTCCTAGGATGTTTCTAGACAAAGCCTCCCCCACACTCTGTTTAAATGACTATTAAGTTAAATGTCAACCTTTTTACCAAGAACACTGTCACCTGCACCAGCAAGATGAACACCATCCCAATAGAATAGTCTCTTGTCTCATATGTTCCTCCAGTTACCTACAGTCCCCAGCCCTACATGTTCAAAACACCTCTCAAGCAACTTGTTGAATGCCAATACCTAAGCTCCAGTTGAAACAGACATTGCAGAAATGTGTTGCTATCTTGGATTGTGAGAAGGATACATGACTGATTGGAAGAAAGAATGCAGCATTACTACTAACAGGAGGAGAAGTGGAGGTTTGTCAGGTAACACTGTTAAAAGAAGAGATACTGTCACCTTGATTGGAGATTGTGATTCAAGGTCATGAGGAAAAATTATAGCAACTTGATATAGATGTCCTAAATTGATCTTTCCATGTATCATGTATATGCCCAATGTCCAAGTAGGGAGGGAACTTGCATGTGTGTAACAGAGACAGTTTCATGTTCATATAGTGAATTTAACAGATCTACTATTTGGTCCCCACACTCATTCGCCCAACACCCTGTAGCTTGATGCCACATCCCAAAATGCAAAATTCTGACAGTGGGATTTTGCTTGTCCTACATGTTTCATGGGGCTTCTCCCCCACACCCCCTTAAATATTATTGCAAACTCCAGGGAGGAGGTGCACAAAATTCCACTGTCGGGATTTTGTGTTTTGGGAATGTGGCGTCAGGATATAGGGTGTCGGGCTAATGTGTGTGGGATCTTGTAGTGATGCCAAATTGGACTTCTGAACCTCAAATCCTCAAAGAAGGCATGGCATCTGCATCTCAAGTGAAGGCATCGAGTTTGCAGCTCAAGTGATTAAAGTGCCAGAAGGAAATGCTGAGCCACTCAGTAAAAGCAGAAACAAATGATCAGAGGAGTATAATGTGGTAATTCTGATGTCAACTTTAAACTTGATAGAGAGAGAATGGGGTAGCAATCAGGAACAAGTTATAGTGTATGGAAGAGTGCGATAATGTATGGAATTCTATGAATTCCTAATGTTGTGCCATCATAGTGACATCAAGAGGTTGTTGTACCCTCTTGAGTACACCACTAGGATGGTACAACAACTTCAAATGCCTCCATGCATGCATGATGAAGTGACTGCAGTGGTGAAGAAGTGAGCAGCACTGGAAAGAGCTTCTACTGCCCATGCCAAAGAAAGGCATTTTTTAGTACTTGGGGAATGCATCTTGGACTGAGGAGTGTACTGTAATTATGGTTGCCCATACACCGTAAAGACTGTGTATGGGCAATCATACACAACAAGGCTATTTTTTAATCTCGAGGTTTCCATGGTAACGAGACCTCTTGAGCTGTGCTCTCGAGGTCTCTTGTTACCACAGAAACCTTTTGATTGGAAAAAATAGCCCTGTTGTGTTTGATTGTCCATAATCAATCCTCTATGTAAAAGAAATGATAAGCAGACACTGTCATGTTTTCAGCTGTGGAGACCATACCTTTGGTAGAACAATGCATCTTACCATGGTCGTGATACTGGAGAGGTCAAGCCAGTTAGCACTGGGTTAAAAAGAGTACATTTGCATCAGCTGGAAGAATTTGATTAGTAACTTGAAAGGGCTATGATACAACCCTTAATCAGTCATTGGGCTGCTCCTGTTGTACTTGTAAGGGAAATTATGGTAGTCTGTATTTCTGTGTGGACAATCAGAAGTTGAATGATGTCACACAAAAGGATTTATACTTGCTGCCCAGGCTAAATACTATGCTTGAAATGAGCCCCGCGGATAAACCAAAGACATTTTTTTTAAACCAGGAAGGGTCTTATGAATTGAATATTAAGGCTGTTGGTTAATGTGATGTTCCTGGTACAGTCAAGTGACTAATAGGTCTAGTCCTTGCCGACTTGCAATTGACAACTTCATTAGGCTATCCAAAGGACATTATCATGATTGACAAATCAGTTCAAGCTCATCTGGAAAAGCTACAGAGGTATTAATCTGACTGGAGAAAGACAATTTAAATGTAAAGTCATTGTAGTGCCACCTCTTAAAACAAGCATTTGTCAATGCCGAATGTTTGCTTGCTGGCATTTGCATTGGTAGTGTAGAAGTTGCAGAGCTGCATAATAGGAATGCCGGCGAAGTACTGAACTGAAGCCAACCCCGCCACCACCCTGCAGAGATTGACAGGCACTGGGGTGTGCCTTTGGGTCATAAGGCATAACGACCATGCCATTTTACCACACCCTAACCTGCAGACGCTGACAAGTGTCACGATGTGCCTTGGGGTCTTTGGCCCTTATGTGCACCCCATTCCATCAGGAAATATGAAGAGATGGGTGTGGTATAGGAGAATGGGGTAACGTTTGGGCCCGAAGAGTCCAGGCACACCTTGATGCCTCTCACTGGCTGCAGGGAGTGGGTGGGGGTGGAATGGTATGAGCATTACAGGCAAGAATCCCAAATTACACCCCTGATGCCTGCCATTCTCTACAGGGTGGGTCATTATGGTCGGAAACCCTAACGCCTCAGGCGTTCTTTGGTATTTTCACTCCAAATTTTCAACATGGTTTTTTTGTGACCCCCACCTCATGAACAGTGGCAATATCAGTTTGTTAGCTGAAAACTGCTTTTGCACAGTGACTACGGCATTTGGCACCACAGGTGCAAAAACACATTCCGAACAGGATGTGAAAAATGACAGCGGTACTGTTCATGGGGAGGTGTAAAAAATGGCAATGTTGAAAATCTGGTGTGAAAATCTTAAAAAAACTGGTGAAGTCACAAGTGTGCATATAAACTGTGCAATGCACACCTGTAATGTAACTAATCTGGGGATTTTTTTACAGCAGATTATTAACATAGGCATTAAGGGACCTATGATCATGAACAGTGTCAGTGTGATTTTCTTTATCTGTCCCGAACAATGATTTCCCACAGCGACCACGCATTTCTATGCTGAAAATGTGAAAACACATTCCGGCCATATTGTGGAAAATGACAGCCGTACTGTTCTTAAGGAGGTGTGGAAAAATGCCACTGGTGAAAATCTGGACTGAAAATATTACAAATTCATGAACTTACGAGGGTGCGTGGAAACTGCGTAATGCTCACTCATAACACAGTCATTTTATGGAGTTTTGTCACCAAATTTTCAACATAGCCATTTTAAGACCTCTGCTCATGACCAGTGTCACTGTGATTTTCTTAATCTGTCCCAAACATTGTTTTCACACACCGACTGTACCATTGTGCACTACATGTGCAGAAACAAATTTTGGGCAAGATGTGAAAAATGGTAGCTGTACTGTTTATAAGGAAGTGCGGTAAAATGGCACTGTTGAAAATCTGGTGTGCGAATATTACAAATTCGCAAACTTGCCAGCGTGCGTAGGAACTGTGCAACGTGCGTTCCTAAAACAGTCATTTTTGGGAATTTTTTCACCAAATTTTCAACATAGCCATTTTAACACCTCTGATCATGACCAGTGTTACTGTGATTTTCTTAATGTGTCCCATACATTGATTTCGCACACCGACTGCGCCATTGTGCGCTACATGGGCAGAAACACATTGTGGGCAAGATGTGAAAAATGAAAGCTGTACTGCTCATAAGGAGGTGTGGTAAAATGGCAATGTTGAAAATCTGGATTGAAAATATTGAAAATTCGTGAACCTACGAGCGTGCGTAGGAACTGCGAAAGCACGCTCATAAAACAGTCAATTTTGGGAATTTTTTCACCAAATTTTAAACATAGCCATTTTAAGATCTCTTCTCATGAACAGTGTCACTGCGATTTTCTTAATTTGTCCTGTACATTGATTTTGCACACTGACTGCGCCATTGTGCGCTACATGGGTGGAAACATGTTTGGGTGAGATGTGAAAAATGACAGCTGTACTACTCATAAGAAGATGTGGTAAAATGGCAATGTTGAAAATCTGGAGTGAAAATATTGAAAATGCGCGAACTTATGAGTGTGCGTAGGAACTGCACAATGTACGCTAGTAAAACAGTCATTTTTTGGAATTTTTCCACCAAATTTTCAAAATAGACTTCTTGAGAGCCCACCTTATGAACAATTGAAGTGTAATTTTGTTAATCAGTCCTGAAAGGTGATTTCGCACAGTGACTGTGAAATCACCCTTTGGCCCCGAATAACGCCATGACAGTGACAGCATTCATGAGAAGGGGTCCCAAAAACTCCATGTTGAAAATTTGGTGCAAAAATTCCAAAAAATGCCCGAGATATGCAGCAAAGTTGAAAAAAACCCCATCAATTACATTATATAGCTTACCGGCATTTCCTCAGTCCACAGTCGGCTTTGAAGAGTGCAGGCGTGTTCCCGGTCCACCGAATCATCGTCGCCGGACTCCAGAGGGTAAGTATGGGTGAGGGGTTGGGGAGGAAGGATGCACAGTGGGTGGAGTGCGGGTGGGGTAGAGAAACTCGAAGGGACCTTTTTAATTTACTGTTTTTAAATTATTAAGGCGGCCGGGACGTTTGCCACACTCGGGTGGGCTCCCGGCATGGCAGCTGGAAAGGATGTTTGGGGGCTGGAGCCAGCGGGGATAGGGCACCTCCGTTGGCCATACGAGGGCTAGTGCCATGCTGGGGCGGCTCCCAGTGTGGCAGCTGTAAAGGCTGTTTGGGGGGCAGGAGCCAATGGGGGATTGGGCACCCGTCAGCCATTCTGGACATGTGCTGCCGCTGGGGTGGGCTCCAGCATGGCACCAGGAAAGCTTTTTTGGGGGCAGCGTGGAGCCGATGGGGCATTGGGCACCTCGTGGCTATACCTGTATGTGCGTGGAGCGCTACGGCACGCATTATATGCATGCATGCGTGTTGAGGGGGGGAGCTCTGCTCACTGAAGCAGAGCTCTCCCTTTCAACTGTATGCCACTGCATTTTCAGCTGTCATAGATAGCTGGAGCAGTGATTGGTGCAATGCGACCGTGCCTGCAAACACACTGACTGAATTGGAAGAGGCTGACACACCTCTGGAAAACCCTGATGATGGCACTATGTTTCTTGCACATGCGTACAAGCAAACATAAAAAGTGTGTGGCTCTTGGGACATGTTGTTGTGAGTAATGAAGGCATTGCAGCAGATGTAGAGAAAGTTGACTATATATAGAAGCTGCTGGTCCCACATACTGGGAAATATGTTATCAGCTTTTCTTGGGCTTGCCTCCTGTTACTGATGGTTCATTCAGCATTTCTTGAAGGGTGCTAAACCACTTAATTGTCTCACAGACAAGGGAGCAAAATTTGACAGAGATAAAAGATGCCAAAAAGTGTTCTTTAGTTGGAAAGAAAGAATCATTGCAGCTACTATTTTAGTACATCCTGACCTAGAAAAGCCTTTCATTTTAGACAATAGTATCAGCAAGACAGAGATTAGGGCAGTTCTGTCTCAGAAAACTGAAGATCATGAAAAAGTGGTTGCTTATGCTAGCAAAACTTTGTGCAGAGCTAAGAGGAAGCATGCAGAAACACAAAGAAAGGGCTGTTGGCTATTGTCCCATTCATCAAACACTTCAGGCATTACCTGCTTGGAAAACAATTTAGAATCTGCATTGATCATGGCTCCTTTACACTAGTTACATCATTTCTTTGAACCTGAAATCCAACTAGAATGCTGGTTGGAACAACTGGCTCACTTTATTCATGTAATTTCTCAAACAGCAGGCAAATTTCACCAAAATGCAAATGGTCTGTCTTGGTAACCAAATCTGAAAGAAACTGTAAATGTAGAACAAGAAACTCTTGCAAATGACTCCAAAGATGGTGGAGTCACAGCTCAGTTGAAAGTATTATCTTTGTAATTAGGCTTGCCATTAATGGGCAGGCCAGCTTGTCCTGGGCCCCAGCCAGAGATATAGATTATGGGGGTGGAGGGGAGGGGGGAGGATAAAGGAGGGGTGGAGTTTGCAGTGGCAGGGGAAAGTGCCATGACCTCATTGGAGGGTCATATGACCAGGCTATGGAGCTTGCTGGCCATTGGCTGGGGGGAGGGGCCAGTGGGGGGTCCCAAACAAAGGCTACTGGGGCTAAATAAGGGAATGCAACATTTGGGTAACCCTCTTTTCTTGCTGTAAAATTCCACTGAGGATATACAGCACATTCACTGGCAAATAAGGTAAGGCATAACTAGCTGCTCTTGTGTGGCATTGTGATTTTGTTGAGCTAAGTAGACAGCATGAGTTTCCAATGCATTAGTAAGGTGGAATGATGTATGTGAAGAAAAATAAATTTCTTGGTATGGCGTGACAGCAAGCAGGGTTATGTTGGGCCCAGATAGGAAGGTTGAGTTTAAGCATGCGGTGCCAAACCTGGGGTTGGTGCAGTGACGGAGTAGAGATTTGTGTGTAGAGTGAGGATATGCTGTGGGGCCAAGGGCCTAACCACAGTTTAAAAAAAAAAAAGAAGATGCAGAGTGACGGAAGAGTTGGTGAGTTGTCTGGCATGTGGAAGCTCCAGGGAGAGCGAGGAGAATTGGGGCCTCAGCAAAGAATGGGGCCAAGCTGTTGATCTGCTGGGGGCAACTCGCGGGAAGCACCCCAATGGGGGATGCACGGTGGGCCAAGCGGCAGTGGGGTAAGCTGTTTCCGTCAGGGTCCCTGTGAGGTGGTGCATTTGGGAGCTCTGTTTTTGGGAAAGGGAGTTTGTGGGACCATGGGGCTAGCGGAGCCAGTGGGGACTACTGTGCCACTGAGGCATTCAGCTTGGTCACAGACGGCATTGTTCAGAGGAGGGGGAGACATGCCTCAACGAACAATGGAGCCAAGCCCAAGAGCGGATAGCAGGCGAGAGGCACTGGGGGCTGACAGGGCTATCAGAGCCAGCAAGGCCTACTGGGCCACTGAGGCATTCTGCGTGGTCGCGGACGCCATCTTCAGAGGAAGGGGAGACTCGCTGGAGTGCTCTAGCAGGGCCTCGGGCAGGTGACATTGCAGGACAGCATGAGGGCCAGCAGGAAGGCCTTAAGGGAGTAAGCGCTGGTAAGGCCCACTATGGGCCTCGGTCGCCAAGTAGTGGTGGATGGGTGAATGCACAGAGCATGTTTTTATTGTATAGGCAGGCCCGTGGCAGACAGGGGCTGTTCAGGGGGTTACGCTGTGCTTTTGGCACAAAAAGAAAAAAATAATAATAAAAAAAATATGATAAATATAAAATATAGAAAGTGCCATGTGGCTGAAGGAAGGATCTTGAGGGTTGCCTAGGGCGTGCAGCAGTGTGGCGGGGGGACAGAATGAGTACATGGTGGGATGAGACAGAAAGAGGGCCATGGTTGATAAGCGGTTGTGGGGCTTAGCATCCAGCAGGATCAATCGGGGGACCAGCGGTATTCTTGGGGCAGCAAGCCAGGATGTGGCCTGGCGTGGCAAGCTTGGGAATCAGCAAGGACAAGGGCTGGATAGCCCAGGATGGAGACTCAAGGTCATAGGCAGCCTGGAGAGAGGTAGCCAAAAGAATGGTGGTTGGCCCGCTGGATCGAGGGGCTCAGCCATGTGTGTGGCTGCCATTTTGGTGGAGGGCTGAAAATGGGCCTGTGTTGGTGATGTGAAGTAGAGGGATGATTAGGGGGTGCAGAGGAGGCCTCCTGGAAGCCCAGCGTATGGGCTCAAGCAGGCGACAAGGGGCAATAAGAGACCAACTGCAGTTACTCGGGCAGGGCAAAAGGGGCTAGCCATAGTGGGCATTTCAAGCCATAGGCATGCGAGGGAACCCATGGGAAAGGATTTAACAGATATAATAAATGGATAGGTGATGAGAGGGCCAAGGTTGGGGGGGCAAAAAAACAAAAAGTAAATAAAGGAAAACTGTACGAGGGTGTTTCTGTTGTGCCCTCTGCAAGCCAGGTCAAGGCTTTGCAGCGTCAGGCATATTTTTCGGAACCTTAGGTGGGGGGCACCGGCACAGGGCAGGCTGCATTTGGTGTGGTTTTGCTGTGGTTCGCAGGGCCAGGAGGGTCCTACAGGGGAAGGGAGATGAATGTGGGGGTCAAATGGCTGTAGTGGGGACCGTCTTCACATATGTTTTGTTATGCAGCCTAGACAAAAGATATGCACCAAAAAGAGTCCCAGCATCCAGTGCTACCATGCTAGAGGAGGCTGCAAAACTGATGGAGCAGATGACCGAACTGATGGAAGCAATGAAGAAGAGGGAGGCCGGGTAGGAGGCTCAGAGGAAATGGAAAGAGCAGGACGAGCAGCCCAGGGCTGGCAGAGGCAACAAACAACCAAAGAGGGTGGGACCCAGCACTCCAGCAGTGCTGAGGACAGGAATTGAACCGGACCAGGCCCCGGCAGGGCCACAAACGGATGATGGTAAGGATGAGGTGAACATGAACGAGGTAGATTTACAGGAGTACATTGAAGGGTTGTTGGGAGATATGGGGGAGGGAGGGGTGTCAGAGATGGAAAGAGCCTTGCAGGCCATCAAGGAAGGTGGAAAAGGGGGCAAAGGTGGTGGTGGGCACAGCGGGGGGGTACAGAAGTTGAACAACGACCGGCCGGGTTTCATGCTGGGTGACCACATGCCAGTGTCAATCAAGAAAAAAATATGGAAGGGGGAGTACGTTGCTATCTTTGGACAGGTGGATGAGGAGACAGTCAAGAGATATGAGCAGAAGGAATCAGTGGGAAAGTCAGAGATGGCAGTGGCGTTGGCAGTGGTGGGGCACAAGGTGGAGGAGGCCACGTTTAAAGGGAAAAGCATCGACACGTGGAAAGTGGATTTTCTGATCTATAGCACTTTGGTGCTGGAGAAGCAGCTGGATCTGGCAAGCCCATTACTGACTTACATGGCAATCATCAGGGATGCGTACTGGGTGAAGCTAGGGTTCGGATGTCTTAAGTATGACGAGGCATTCTGGAGGTGTATGGAAGTAAAAGGTGATCTGATGTTGGACTGCACCCATGCCGAGCTGTGGGTCTGGACATTGTCAGGACCAACGGTTGGGCAGGGTGCGGATCAGGTGAAAAAGGGGGCTCAAGTTCAGGGTACCAAGGCCTGCTGGGCTTTCAACAGGGCCTCGTGTAACTGGCCTAGCTATAAATTTACGCACATCTGCTCACAGTGCGGGGGGTTGCATCCGGCCACAACTTGCAGGGTCGGGGTGACAAGATGGAACAAATTGGTGACCAGGCCCAGGAGCAGCCCTTTTGGGGTAGCAGGGGGGAGCTGGCAGGGGCTCTGGGGTCCCTGGGAGAGGAGGATATGCATCCAATTATGGATGGAATTAGACCAGAGCAAGTGGAAGGGAGGTGGGGATATGCCCTGGCCCACACACCCATCAAGTGGGCAGTGGTGGAGCTCTGGACCAAGGACTACCCTGACAGGGTTGGGGCAGAGTTGTTAAGAAGGGGCTTTCAGGATGGTTTTATGCTAGGTTTTGAGGGGGCACAGGTAGGGATGCCGGCTATGAACTTAGGGTCCATAAATGGGAAAGAGGACATAGTCCGGGGAAAGATCCAGAAGGAGGTGAAAGCAGGGTGGGTGGAGGTGCTGCTGGTCAACCCCCCCTAAGAGTTTCTGGGTGTCATCCCTGGGGGTGGTACTCAAGAAGCAGGCTGGGGAGTTCTGGCTCATCCATCACCTGTCTTACCCGAAAGAAGGGTCTGTGAATGGAGGGGTTCCGGAAGCTCTCAGCATGGTCTCTTATGCATCACTGGACCAGGCGGTGGAGTTGATCCAGGTGGCTGAAGGGGCATGGTTGGCCAAGATGGACATTGAGTCCACATTCAGGCTGTTGCCAGTATGGCTGGCAGACTGGGACCTGCTCGGCTTTCAGTTTGAGGGTGAGTTGTACTTCGACAAGTCAATGCCCATGGGATGCTCCATGGCCTGTGCAACATTTGAGGCTTTCAGCTCATGGGTGCAATGGGTGTTTGGGGTACGGTATAAACACAAGAGGGTCATCCATTACCTGGATGATTTTCTATTGATAGGGACTGGCCAGGTGAGCCAGAAATGTTGGCAGACTTTCAGGATATGTGCAGGGCCACAGGAATCCTGTTGGCAGCCGGGAAAACTGAGGGCCACAGACCTAACAGGTTGGAGTTCCTGGGGATCGAAGTGGACATGGAAAGGGAGTGTTTTTGCCTTCCAGGGGATAAGGCAGCATGGATAAATGGGCTAATTGAATTAGTGGGGGGGGGAGGAGGAGGGTGCTGCTGGTACAAGTACAACAGCTACTGGGGCATCTTGTTTCACCTGCAAGGCCATAAGCCCTGGCAGGGCCTTTACTAGGATGTTGGGGAGGGTCCCAGGGAAAGCAAAGCTACCTCATCACTGGGTAGACATTAACAGGGGGTGAAGGAGGATTTATGGGTGTGGGAGATATTCCTGGAATCTACAATGGAGTGATGTTTTGGCAGGAGGAGAGGGCCTCTAGCACAGACTTCGAGCTGTACACGGATGCAGCCGGGGGCCTGGGGATGGGGGCCTACTTCCAGGGCAAATGGATCTCGGAGGCATGGCGAGTCCAATGGCAGGAATGGGGATGGACGAAGGACATCACGTTCCTCAAGATTTTCCTGATATGGGTAGCTTTGGAGGTATAGGGTACATGGATGGCAGGGCTGTCGCATTGTATTTAGGTGCGACAACATGGGCGTGGTTGAAGTGACCAATAGGCAGAGTGGCATAACGGGATCAATAGGGACGGTGTTGAGGGGCATGATTTTGTTAGGTCTGTGGCTTAACATGTCTTTCAGGGCAAGGAACATTGAGGGAGCTCAGAATGAGGTAGCTGATTGTCTTTCTCGCTTTCAGATGGAGCAGTTCTGAGAGCTGGCACCACAGGCCATGTCCATCCAGACCAGGGTCCTGGATTGGCTTTGGGTGGTTGGAGAGAGAAGCCCAGGGCTCTGTACAAAGGGTCATGGGTAGCTGGCACCCTAAGGGCCTACAAGAGGGCATGGGCAGGTTTCCAGATGTTCAGGGCCAGAATGGGGTGGGAGACGGGTGAACCAGTCTGGGAAGAGGAGGTAATGCAATACATGGTGGAAAAATGGGAGGAAGGGTTGGCCCACACCACCATGGGTGTCCAGCTGGCAGAAATCAGCTGGATTTGCATGGATCGGGGCTGGGCTGATGCGACGGATGGGCGGGCCATCAGACGGATGGTGGTGGGCTGACAGGGAGGTCAGGGAAGATGGCAGGATGGGAGACGGCCTTTGATGGGGCATCTTCTCTCAAAGATCCTGCAGGTGGTGGGCCAGATCTGCTACACGGTGAATGAGGCCTGTCTTTTCAGGGCCATATTTGCTGTCATGGCAAAGGAGGCATTTAGGGTCAGTGAAATGGTGGCTCTCAGAAAGGGGGCAATTGATGCAGGTCTGCAGGAGAAGTGTGTGAGGATGGGAGATGAGAAGATAATAATTCTGCTGCAAAGGTCAAAGATGGACCAGCTGGGAAAGGGCACCACCGTGAAGCTGCTGACGGAGGTGGCGGCAGAGGTCTGTGCAGTCCGGGCCATGGGGAACTACGCAACACCCCTGCCTGCCACCATCCAAACTATCAATTAATTTAGTAGAGTTGTAGCTTACAAGCTTAATTTAGAAAAAAATAAGAAAGCAGTTATGCCTTTCTATCATGGGGCACTGAAAGTATGGGCCCCAAGCCAAAAAAAATATTTGTTGGTTGAGGTGACCACAGACCCACTCCACTTGAAATGTAAGAACTTAGGCAATTGTTTAATTCATATCAAACATGATTTGGAGCACAGTTCTAAATTGCCCATTTCTTTATATGGCAAGATCAGCACTATGAAGATACTGTAAATATTTTCCTGCATCTTTCATACCCACTGAGCATAATTTACTCTGTAGTCCCAATCTCTTGGTTCCCTGCATTGCGCAGTGCAATCTCCCGGTTCATATGGGATGGCAAGATATCACAGATGGCATGTCGCATTCTAGTTGATCCTAAAGTGGTAGGTAGACTTGAACTCCTTAATTTTTTATGTTGATTGCATGCATTCGCAAGAAACATGTTGTGTCAGCTTTCTCCACAAGCAGGTTGTGGAGGTGTGGCACTGTTGTGCCCAATGCCACCACAGCCTGCAAAGGCTTGTTCCCCGTCCCCCAATACCATGGCACGCTGCTGCTGATAATAGTTCAGCCAGTGTGCCACAACTTTCTAAAAAATCCACCACTGCAATCAGGAGCCACCTCGTCATTGCAGCGTCAGCCATCCGCTGCAATGAGAGAGTGACCTGTCATTGCAGGGCAGGATGTAGGATGTCTGATATTGTTTGTGAACACGGCAGCAGCTTGCCATCGTATTCACAAAAAATATCTACTCCCATGTTTATTTGCCGATGGGGGAGCCCACTCCCCTTCGGCATACTGTAACCCCCCCTTTTTATTGTTTGCTGATGGGTGTCCCAATTCCCATCAGCAGAAAAGAATCCCCTTCTGTTGTTTGCCAATAGGGGTGCCCAATCCTCGTCGGAAGAAACAAATCCCCCACTGCTGTTTGCCGACGGTGCCCAATCCTCGTCTGCTACAGCTGCCCCCAAACAAGACCGTGGCACTACATGCCCCTGTAAAGTTAAAAACTGTCCAACAACGTTTTTTTTTTTACCTGAAAATAAGGAAACGGTCCTTCATAGTCTCCGGGGCCCCCCCTCCCACAACCCGCACCCACCCACTGTGCACCCTGCCTCCCCACACACCCCTCACCCCATACTTACCTCCGGAGCTCGGCGCGACGATCTTCTGTGGACCGGGAACACGTCTGCACTCTTCAAAGCTGACCGCGATCTGAGGGGATGCCAGTAAGGTGTATAATGTAATGAATAGGATTTTTTCAACTTTAGTGCATATCTCGGGCATTTTTGGGAATTTTTTACCAAATTTTCAACATGGGGTTTTTGGGACCCCTCCTCATGAATTCTTGAACTGTCATGGCGTTAATCAGCCCGGAAAGGTGGTTTCACGGTCACTGTGCGGAATCACCCTGCCAGTGTTCATGAGGTGGGCTTTCAAAAAGCCTATGTTGCAAATATGGTGGAAAAAAATCCAAACAATACTGTTTTACGAGCGTGTGTTGCGCAGTTGCTGCGTACGCTCGTAACTTCGCAAATTTACAATATTTTCATGCCAGATTTTCAACATTGGCATTTTGTCACACCTCCTTGTGAGCAGTTCAGCTGTCATTGTTGACATCCTGGCCAAAATGTGTTTTCGCACTTCTGATGCAGAATAGCGCAGTCGATGTGGGAAATCAGTGTTCAGGACAGATTAAGAAAATGACAGTGACACTGTTCATGAGTAGAGGTCCTAAAATGCCTATGTTGAAAATTTGGTAATGATACTCCATAAAATGACTGTGTTACGAGCGTGCATTGCGCAGTTAGCACGCATGCTCGTAGCGTCACAAATTTATAATATTTTGACTCCAGATTTTCAACATTGAAATTTTCCCAGACCTACTTATGAACAGTGCAATTGTCATGTTTCCCATCCTGGCCAAAATGTGTTTTCACACTTCTGGCGCAGAATAGAGCGGTCACTGAGGGCAATCACTATTCAGGACAGATTAAGAAAATGACAATGATACTGTTCATGAGCAGAGGTCCTAAAATGCCTATGTTGAAAATTTGGTGATGATAACCCATCAATTGACTGTGTTACAAGTGTGCGTTGCGCACTTTCCACGCACACTTGTAACTTCGCAGATTTTAAATATTGTCACACCAGATTTTCAACAGTGCCATTTTTCCACACCTCTTTATAAGCAGTACAGCTGTCATTTTTCACATCCTGACTGAAATGTGTTTTCACAGTTCCGGCGCAGAATAACGTGGTCACTGTGGGAAATCAGTGTTCGGGACAGATTAAGAAAAAGACAGTGGCACTGTTCATGAGCAAAGGTCCTAAAATCCCTATGTTGAAAATTTGGTGACAAAACTCCATAACGTGACTGTGTTATAAGCATGCGTTGAACTGTTTCCATGCACCCTTGTAACTTCGCAAATTTGTAACACTGTCATGCCACATTTTCAACAGTGGCATTTTGTCACAACTCTCTATGAACACTACAGCTGTCAGTTTTCACATCCTGGCTAAAATATGTTTTTGCACTCCTGCCAGACAATAGCACGGTCACTCTGGGAAATCAGTGTTTGGGACAGATTAAGATTGATCAAGTGACAGGGGGGAGTGACCGAGCTCAACTGAGCTCTGTCGGGACTGCTGCAGATTTGTTTTTGGACAGACAAAGGCCCCAACACAAGAGTCCAGTACAAAAGGGCAGCCTGCAGCACTGGGAGAAATGGAACGAGTGAGGGAGGGGGAATGAGCGAACTCACCGAAGTGCTGTCAGGACTGCTGCGGATTTCTTTGTGGGCAGAAAAAGGCATCAATACAGGCAGGGCCCCAGTACAAAAGGCCAGCCTGCAGCGGTGGGAGAAACAGTACGAGCGAGTGAGACAAGGGGACTTAATGAGCTCAACAGAGCTCTATCAGGACTGCTGGGATTTCTTTGCAGGCAGAAAAAAGTACCAATTCAGGCAGGAGCCCTGTACAAAAGGGCAGCTTGCAGTGCCAGGACAAACAGAATGAGCGATGACAGAGGGAGACTGAGCGACCTCAACGGAGCTCTGTCAGGACAGCTGCAGATTTCTTTGTGGACAGACAAAGGTGCCAATGCAGCCAGGAGCCCCATACAAAAGCGCAGTCTGCGGCGCCAAGAGAAACAGAATGAGCGAGTGACAGAGTGGCAGTGAGTGACCTCAACGGAGCTCTAGTGTGACTGCTGCAGATTTCTTTGTGGGCAGAAAATGCAGCAATGCAGGCAGGAGCCCAGTACAAAAGACCAGCTTGCACCACCGGCAGAAATGGAATGCGAAAGCGACAGAGGAGGAGTGAGCGAGCTCAGTGGAGCTGTGTCAGGACTACTTCAGATTTCTTTCTGGCCAGAAAAAGCCACCAATGCAGGCAGGAGCCCAGTACAAAAGAGCAGCCTGCAGTGCCAGGAGACACAGAACGAGTAAGTGAGGGAGGGAGAGTCAGTGAGCTGAAGGGGCTCTGTTGGGACTGCTGCAGATTTGTTTGTGGGCAGAAAAAGGCAGCAATGCATGCAGGGGCCCAATACAAAAGGGCAGCCTGCAGTGGCAGGAAAACCAGAATGAGTGAGTGAGTGAGCTCAACAGAGCTGCATTGTAACTGCTGCAAATTTCTTTGTGGGCATAAGAAGGCAGCAATGCAGGCAGGAGCCCAGTAGAAAAGGGCAGCCTGCAGTGCTGGCAGAACAGAATGAGCGAGTGAGAGAAGGGCAGTGAGCGAGCTCAAAGCAGCTTTGTCGGGACTGCTGCAGATTTCTTTGTGGGCAGAAAAAGGCATCAACAGAGGCAGGAACCCAGTACAAAAGGGCAGCCTGCAGCGCCAAGAGAACCAGACTGAGTGAGTGAGACAGTGGGAGTGAGCAACCTCAATGGAGCTCTGTCAGGACAGCTGTGGATTTCTTTGTGGGTAGAAAAAGCCACCAACACAGGCAGGAGCCCAGTACAAAAGGGCAGCCTACAGTGCCAGGAGAAACAGAATGAGCGAGTGAGAGAGGGGGAGTGAGCCACCTCAATGGAGCTCTGTTGGGACAGCTGCGGATTTCTTCCTCAGCAGAAGAAGGTGCCAACGCAGGCAGCAGCCCAGTACAAAAGAGCAGCCTGCAGCACCGGGACAAACAGACTGAACCAGTGACAGAGGGCCACTGAACGAGCTCAACAGACCAACGCAATCAACATTTGGCATTGACAAATGCTTGTTATTATACTGCTTTCAATTATGCAAAAGTAAATATCTGTTTTGGCTCAGGATATTTGACCAGAGTATTTAAGTTACATCCCAGAATGGCTGTCAATAGTATGTCAGTTATGTCACCAAGTTGGTATACAACCCACACCCATATTTACACAGAGGATTGATACCTACTGGACAGTCTGAAGGCTATCCTAATAGATATGACGACCAGTTTTCACCTTTCAATGTGTAGAGTTCTGAAAGTTAACCCAAACAATAATATAACAGTATTCATTGCATAATCTGAATTTCACATTAGGTGAAAACACTATCCAATCGCCATTCTGGTGAAACTTAATTACTGAGGCTGATCACTTTTTAATGGAATACAACGTTGTCTTTAACAATAGAGCTTGCTTCCCATTCCATCAAGTAGCTCATATACCGAGAAGGCTTTGGAGTCCATCTGTGGAATAACACACATGACTCACAAATTATGCCCCTGGTGAAGTAAGCCACTCAGCCCCATCCCATTTCTACTTTCTAGTCTCAGATTGATGACCTTTCTAGGAATATGGTAGTTGCCACTGTTGGCAACAGGCTTTATCCCTAATTGACCAACCCCACAAGTAGATAACTTTTTAGAGTTAATACATAAACACCTTATATCTGATAGAAACTGTCTTGTGCAATTCAACACTCTCAACAACATATATTATACAACTACAAACTGTCTAAAAATAGGGAAATTACTGACATCCAGAAGTCTTGTTGGGCCCCTGGGATGCCTTTACTTCTCAAATTTGCATACTAAGGGAATATGATTATCACCTTATTTATATGCAGAAGTTTCATATACAGTGGTAGTTACAAAAACATTGACCCATACAGTGGTATTTTCCATCAACTGCAGAAAAAATACCACTTATTTAATGCATACCATGGAAAAAAAACAATGTTATTCACTTCATTTTTTTACCATGGTATTTTTTCCATGGTTGATGGAAAATACTGAGGTACTGGTCAACTTTTTTGTAACTACTACTGTGGCACTCATATCTGTATGTGCCAAAAAATATATCTGTGATGTTGGCTAGAACAGGAGATTCCCTCCTTCAGGGAATAGCATTCAATACTGAAATGTTATTTGCTATTGAAGTGGTGAAAATAATAACGCTAATGACAGAATTACATCCTACACTAAGAGACAGGAAAAACTGTACTTGCTTATTTTGCTTGTCTAATGGTGCAGGTGATCTGTGATATCCTTGGTATGGCCTTAATCAGCTGGTGTTGAGTGTACTTTGATGAAGGGTACTATACTTCTACAGTACAAGTCACATTTAACTGTTCCATCAACTCACTGGTGTAGCATTTTTTTTGTGATGCTACTAGAGTGGCAACTCAAACTCCTGAAGCTTTCAACTATTTTCCAATCATCCTTCACTGCCTATTCAACTCACATGTAACTGTTTAGTGAAATGGCAGTAGCTGCATTTTCATGGCATTGTTTATAAATATTGCAGCATTCCTTAAGAGCATTGTTTATAAATATCACAGCATTCCTTAACAACATTGTTTATAAATATCACAGCATTCCTTAAAAGTTGTTTAGTCTGCTTTCTGAAATGAAACTCATAAGCACTCAGCTGAAAATAAAGCTTATGGTACATAACAGCTAGATGCAAACCAGTACTAACCTTTTTCTAATTGATTGAATTAAACCCTGCACAGATTAGGAAACTCATTGAACAATGCTACACCAGTGAGTTGAGGGAACAGATTAATGTGACTTGTACTGTACTCAACTGATACTTTATTTGTCAGTTTTGTACTGGCATGGTTGATATGTAAGGAATAAGACACTTCAGGGTGTGTGTTAGACACTTTAACACACGGCTAGGAGGCATAGTGAGGCACGAGGCCACCGGCCGAGTGCGTCCTTCTAGCGGTAGTTAAAATGTCTTACCTAAATCAGACTGTTTACACTTATGAAATAGCCACCTAAAATACAGAGGTATGTGTTAAGTAAAATATATAGCATTTAATAGTGAAAAATGTAAAAGTTTGTGTTAATTTTAATAAAATAGTTCCTCCGCCTGTTTTTTTTTTCTGAGGTGAAGACTTTTGAGCTATTTAGGCTTCCGTGATTTCAACCGAGCATTTATTACCTCAGGTATGCACCGTCTCTAAATGTGTTTTGGAGTGTGTTTCTTTACCACTGCGAATTTGCGTTTTGAGGTCTGCAGCCAGCCCTTTCCCAGTTGCGTTGCACCATTGGGTGCGTGTATATTAACAGCAGTTTCCGGTCACCAGTGTTATCCAGTGAACGTGTTACGGGACATTGAATCATGTAACGCTGTGTTTACCGGCTGTGTGCATGCAGACACTGTGACAGTTCATGCTGCCTACTGCAACCCCTGCTTAACTTGTTTTTTAACCCAGCGAACATTTCATGGCGGTTTACCCCATCCCTCTGGGTTTCGTTGCTGGGGTTTCAGATTTGTGTGAAATGAGACAGGGAGTCCGGCCATCACGCCGACAGCACATGTGCCACAGAGAAAGAAGAAGAGGAAAAAACATGGCAGACAGGAAATCTGACACCGCCCAGATCGCCTTAAAATTCCGCAATCTGGGGTACGGAAACACGGAACAGGTAAGATGCAGAGAGACAAGGAACTCACAGTTGTCATGATTTGCTATATTTCATTAAACTCTATCAGTCACTGAGAGCGGCAGGAGGGAAAAAACCACTCATTAACGACAGTTGATCCGCGTCGCGTCACGCATTGCTCAGGCGCAGTTTATGATGGTTATGGACGTTTTTATACATATATATTGCTTAAATTGGGCGGCGAACTCAGGAGTTCATTCCATGTATTTGCTTGCACTTCAGCTTGTGAAAGTGAAGTGTGTCGCAAATCGGGTAGACCATAAGTAGTGGAAGAGGGAGGAAGTGGGCTGGCAGGCTAGTTTCCAGTTTCTGTGAGTGGAGTGAGAGCGCCACCACAGAGGAGCCATAAGGACATGGAGCGGGCAGGTTAAGAGATGATTGTGATCATGGCAGTTGTTTTTTAAAAAAAAAATCACACAGGTTGTGCATTTACTTTAGCATGTGCCAGTTACTTTTACAGGAAGGGTGGCATCGCTTGTGGCACAAAACAAGATGGCAGCTATTTGATTTTTTAACATTCTTTGTGGGCAGCATCACCCATATTAATGCCCAGCTGGCATGACCTGATCTAGCTTTTGTGTGTTAGAAAGTTTAACACACACCTGGCATCCAATGAGATGCCTTGAAATTGACAAGCCATTTCATAAAAACTGTTATACTAGCCCCCTTGAAAATATGTTGTGGATATTTGTGTGGTATTTTTTTTTATATCCATTGTATTTTGTTTTTATATGTTATGAAAACCGATAAAGTACATTTAATTACACATAAAAAAAAAACAAGAGAGTGTGAAATAGCTTGGAAATTAAAGATGACCTCATCTTCAACTGCTGCCAAGAAAGCACTGGGGAAAACCATGTGCAAGTGATCCTGCTGCTCAGTTACTCAGTTTCCAGCCTTACAAATACAGGTGGACATCTTGGAGTAGGAAAACTCTCTCTGGAGGTATGGGCCCATTTATTTTTACCTGGTTGACAAAAAGATGTCAAAGAGGCCAGCCAGGTGGCCTAGTGGCAGCATGCTACACTAGTGTGCTGGTAAAATGAATTCAGGAATGATCCTAAGATGCTGCGTCAGGGGTCAGGCCTGACTACATCAGCTGCAGGTTGGCTGTATGCTGCAGCTGGGGAGGGTTAGTGCTGCACAGCTAGTACTGCAGGAACCCTTGCAGTAGGCCAAGAAAGCTTGCTTCCTCATGCAACAGGGCCACATAGCCAAGTGCATGGGGGGAGGTTGGGAGAAAATGCCAGGGAGACACCCATAGCACCACCTATATGACAGCTGGGTTTTGGCTCCCTTGAGTCCTGCTGCCTGCTGGCACTGGATCCTAGTTAAAATAAGGTCCTATGCACTGTGCCCATGCTGCACAAATGTGCAGTGCATAGATCACCCAACAATGGACAGCCCTGCATCAGGGGTCCAGTTTGACCCCTGTGGCATTCACAGAAGGGGTGTGGGCCCCTTCTGCACCCAATTTCCCAATTGTCCATAGATCTGCATGCACAGATGGACCAGAAAGTGTCCAGAGACATTGCTACACTCAGCACCATGCACTTTGATGTGGAGTACCAGTGGAGAGAGGTGCAGAATACACAGAGAGCAAGCAAGGAAGCATGCAAGCAAGGTTTCATTTCAAAAGTGCTCTATCCCTATGCCTTAGGCTCAGGCACTATACATAAAACAAGCAGACGAGGAGGAGCCAATTAAATAACTTAAATACTTATAGAAAGTACCAATAATAAAACTGTGCACTAAGTCCCATAGGCTTCCCTAAAAAGGTGTGCCTTCAGACCCCGTTTGAAAGCTTCCACTGAGGGGGCCTTCCTCAGGGACCTGGGAAGCAAGTTCCACAGGACTGATGCTACCACCCAGAAGGCACGATCTCCAGATGTTTTTATTTGTTTGTTTTGTTGACCACTGTGTTGAAGTCCCTTTTCAGGGCCCGCATACAGATGGTAAGCAATTGAATTTGAACCAGATTAAGCTGTTGGTGGTATTTTAGTGAATGAGGAAATTTGGCCAGGACACCAGGAAATTCCCTACTCTTTTCGATAAGTGCCGTGGGATCTTTAACATCCACCTGAACTACCACCAATCCAGGCAGATGGGACCTCGGTTTAGCGTCTCATCTGAAAGACGGCACCTCAGAAGTGCAGCACCCCTCTCATGCTGCACTACAGTGTCAGTATTGGGATATTAACCCAAGTGCCAGATGTGGGAACTGAACCCACAGTGCTCTGATCTCCCGGCCTCAGAGGCGAGCGTGCTACCTACTGAGCCACTGACACACTGCATTAACCAGACCCTTAGAACTACCAGGAGGCCCTCCTTGGCCGAATGAAGGGAGTACAGGAGATGGGAAGGAGTCAGGAAGTATGCAGATATCCTGGACCCAACCTGTATAGGGCCTTATAGGTGAGAAGACCCACCTTGAAGGCGAACGTCCACCTAACAGGCAGCCAGTGCAGGTTGTGTAGAAGTGGGGTCACATGACAGGACCTAGGAAGGCCTGTCAGTAACCTGGATGCCATGTTCTGCAGCTGCTGCAGATGGCGCACTACTCCCCCACTGACCCTAAGATAGAGAGCATTGCAGTAGTCAAGTCAAGACATCATGAAAGCATGCACCAGCAATGGTAGTTTGTCTGGAGGGATTAGGCTTCTAATAATATAGAGATATTATAAAGATTAACACCATATACAAGAAACTGATAGGCTGGCATGTAAGCAAATCAGCAGATCCAGATTGTCTTAACCCCAAGTTATTGAGGGAACTGGCTGGTGTTCTTGCACCTATGATTGCCAACATTGGTAAAAAGTCACTGTTGGAAGGCTATGTTCCCACTGACAGGTGGAAAGCAATTGTGATACCATTTAAAAAAAAGGGCAGTAAGGCGAATCTGGGCAATTACAGACCAATCAGTCTGACATCCAAAGTGGGGAAGATCATTGAAGGTACTATTAGGGATGAGATGAATAGATTTTTTAAAGACAGAGGACTGACAGATGGCACTCAACATGGGTTCTCAGTAGTAGGTCCTGTACTACAAATCTGATTAGTTTTTATGATTATGTCAGCCATAACTTAGATCAGGGCAGGGAAGTGGATGTGTTACTCTTAGACTTTAAAAAGGCCTTTGACACCCTGTTGCATAAGATTCTTGTAACAAAGCTCTGGAACTAGGGTTAGACATCTCCTTAGTCAAGTGGATACAGAACTGGCTATCTGATAGGACACAGATCATCAAGCTTAATGGATCATTGTCACAGGAGAGTGAGATGACCAGCAGGGTGCCCCAGGGATCCGTGCTGGACCCCTTGCTGCTTAATATCTTCATAAAGGATCTCCAAATTAGAAGTAGTAACAAACTAATCAGATTTGTAGACAATGCTAAAATAGGAGGCCTCATAGATAAACTGATTCAAACAGGTGTATCATGAGGAAGGACTTAGAAGACATTGTCAACTAGGTAGAGGATAACAGGATACAGTTCAACATGGACACATTTGTTGTTTTTCATTTTGGAAGGAACAACATCCTTCAGGACTATTATATCTATGGGAGTAAACTTAAAGTAGTGCATGCAGAAAGGGACCTGGGAGTACATATCAGTAATAACCTTAAGTACAGTGCCCCATTGCAGGCAGGTAACCATGAAACCAGCCATTTAATCAACTATATCCTCAGATCCTTCTACTCCAGGTCTGATTCCATTATTCTACCTCAGTACAAAACATATATCAGGCCTCACACAGATTACTGCTCTCAGTTCTGGAGTCCTCACCTTAAAAAGGACATAAAATTGGTTGAAAAAACACAATGAAGGTTTACTAGGCTATCCCATGTTGCAAATGTAAAACAAATGAGGATAGGCTGAAAGACTTAGGCCCATGGTCTCTCAGTTTAAGAAGGACTAGGGAAGATTTGTTGCACCTCTTTAAGATACTGGAGGATGCAGAATTGATGAAAGATCTAGGTTAAGCTGCAAATATTGTAAACATGATCTGAGGGGGCACAAACATCAGTTGGTGGACACTGAACCCAAAACTGAACTCCTGAAATATGCATTTATTCAGAGAGCAATAAGACTCTCAAATCAGTTATTGGGGATAGTTGTAGATGCACCTGACTTGTTCAGCTTTAAGACATGGCTGGACAAATAAATTCTGGAAGGTAACCCTGAAGGTCACCTCCACTGAGCAGTGGGGACAGCATTTATGGGCCTAGGCCTTCTACTGTCCTAAACAGAAGTATTAACTAAAGTATAATCTGGGTGATGTTCCTAAAATGGTAAAAACCCATCTGGACAATGGACGACACCTGAGTCTCAAGTATCAATCCACTGTCTAGAACTATGTCTAGATACTTCATACTTATGGACGCCGAGAGAGGGACCATCTCGAGCATCATGCCTGTTTCAGTCCGGATGGTGTCCACCTCTTTCCCGTAGCCTGGCTCAGTCACTAGCACCTCTGTCTTACCTGGGATGAGCCTCAAACAGTTAGAGGACATCTTATCCTGGATCTCAGCCAAATATTTGTTTAGCACCACCACTACACCACCTGTTCCAGGTACAAAAGGGTGTCATTGACATAACAGGGAAACTCCACACTGTAATGTTTGATGATCTCACCCAGGTGCAGCGTATACACTGCAAACAACATGGGTTAGAGGACAGACCCTTGGGGAACTCCACAAACCAAGGGCTTTGAGACGGAGGAGGAGAGACTTCCTTTCACCACCCTCTGAGTCCTGCCTGTGAAAAAAGGACTCAAACCAGCTGATGACAGTGCTGGTGAGTCCATATAGACCCCTCAGGTGATCCAACAGCACCGCATGGTCCATAGTGCCAAATGCTGATGAAAGATCGAGGATTGACTGGTCCCATTATGTACCCTAACCAATGCAGTCTCAGTACTATGTCCAAGCCTAAATCCTTACTGGAGAGGCTCATAGATGTCAAAGACTGTGAGGCATGCCCCAAGCTGTAGAGCCAGTTTTCTTAGTTGACTTCCCCAAGAAGGAGAGATTTGAGACAGGTCTATAATTCGCCAAGATGTCAGGGTAGATGGATGTTTTTTACAAAAGATGCTTCACCATGCCTCTTTTGAGGCATCAGGAAATAGTCCCTCCAAAGGTGAGAGCTAGACTATTTTGGCAAACACTGGACCAACAGCTCCACACATCTCACTAGAAGACGAGTTGGGTCCAGGTCCAGTTCACAATATTTGGGTTGCAGTTTTGAAATCACCTCACAGACCTCCTCCACCCATCCACTTTAAACACACTCCAGGCAAGAGGAGTGGTCTCAAGGACACTGAGCTCACCACTGCTGGGCCAAAATGGCCTGGCTGAGGAAATTACAGACCTGATGGAGAACACCCTGTCAAAGAAGAACAGAGCAAACTTCTCGCATTTCTCCACTGAAACTTCTGTAACTGGCTGCAGGCTGGCTGAATGGACCAGCCTGCCCACAGTTTGAAAGAGTTGAGCCATCTGTTCTTCCATGCAGCAATCTCCCTGGACAGATAAGCTGCCTTCTTATGAGTTACTCCATCCCTGAGTCTCGCTAGTTGAACATAATTGCTATCCCTGGTACTAAATATGTGACCTGTAATTTCATAGGACTCAGTGGAACTCTGATGTAAGAAAAGGCTATGACACTTCTCAAATGCATCGGTGAAGAGTGGCCTTTCTCCAAGAAACACAACTAACAAATAAAAAAGCAGACAAGTTGAGTGGGTGGGAGCAGAAATACACAGTACAGTACATCACATTCCTAAAGGAAGACGGTTTCTAAATTGTTCCACTAGTGGTTGCCATGGATTATCTCAGATACCAGAAAAGACCCCAGTGGGTGCTGGGTGTTAGCCTCAATAAATACTCCAAGGGTTCCTTAGTGCACAGCAACTCTTGTGAACCTAAAACTGATATCCTGACTGTCTTCTTCTCCCATAACCAGGTCATCAGTGATTTCAATTTGTTAAATCTCTAATTATTAATAAGAAGGACTTCAGTCTGGTCCTAGACCATACCTTAAATCACAGAAGAAGCACTCAGAATCCCATTATAGAGTCTGGACAACAACTTATATCTGAAAATGGCCTTATGAACACTTGGTGTTTCCTTCATTCCTCAGACCAGTACCTCCTACATTTATCTGCTGCAAAGATCATACAGTAAAATAGATTTCTGGCTATCCTTGCTTAGGATCACATGAGGGGTGGTAGAGGCCCATATTGAGAGTAGTATTATTTTTGATAATGCCTTGGTAATCTTGATTTCCCTTTGGGGCCCTCACTACAAAAATCATCCTTCTAAAAGCAAGACTCATTATTTGTCCATTACCAAACATTTGGCAAATGGGCAGTGGAGAAGGCAAAACTGTTTGATATATCCCAGATTTGGAGACCAGTTTTTCCCACATGTGACAGTGTCCCACGTATTAATAATGGTAATAATAATAATAATACTTTATTTGTAGTGCACCTTTCAAAAAACCAAGGTGCCTAACAATAAGTTAAAACATCATGTAAAACAATAAGTACAGACTCTTATAAAATCCAGATAGCAAACAGAATAAAATCATCCAAGGTAGGCATGATGCCATAATTGTGCTTTAAGGGCCTATTTAAATCCCTCCACGGTTGTGCACTCCCATAGCCAACAGGGTAGAGAATTCCAAAGGGTTGTGGCCATGTACATTAATGCCCAGGCCCCGAAGATTTTAAAGAAACCCTCGGAATCTCTAGCAACCCCTCATCAGCTGAGCAGAGCAATCGCCCAGGGCAGTAAGGGACCAGAAGCTCTTTCAAGTAGGCTGGGCCCTGTCCGTGCAGGGCTTTATAAGTCAGAAGTCTGACTTTAAAGGTGATCCACCACTGAACCGGCAGCCAGTGCAGTTCGTGCAGCACCAGAAAGATGTGACAAGATCGAGGATTCCTAATCAGTAACCAGGCTGCAGCGTTCTACACCAGCTACAGTCAGCAGATATCCACCCCAGGGAGCCCTAGATAAAGGGAGTTGCAGTAGTCAAGGTGCGAGGTCACAAAGGCATGGACCAGCATAGGGAGGTCACTGGACGGAACAAGGTGCTTAACCCTGGAGACATTCCTCAGATGGTAAAAGGAGGATTTGATGACTGCCAACACCTGCGATCGCAGTGTCAGCCCTTCATCAAAAATTACCTCCAGGTTTCGCACCCATTCAGTGGTAAGGAGCTAGGAGCCCCCAAGGAAAAGTCCCAAAGGCAAACCTGCCCCCGACCCCTCTATCCAGTGCCCTAGGTCCACAACCAACACCTCCGTCTTTTCCGAGTTCAACCTCAGTCAGCTCGAATTCATCCAACCCTGGATTTCAGTGAGGTAGCTGTTAAATATCGAGAAAGCTCTATCCTTGTCAGGTGCAAAAGAAAGGTAGAGCTGGGTATCATCAGCATAGCAGTGAAACCTTAGCCCATACCTTCTTACAATGTCTCTGAGGGGTAGCATGTACACTGCGAACAACATGGGGGACAACACTGAACCCTGAGAAACCCCACATGACAGAGAGACTGGGTCAAAGGAATGAATCCCTGACATCACCCTCTGAATTCTGCTTGAGAGGAATGATGTAAACCAGCTGAGGACTGAACCTGACAGGCCACAGATGAACCTCAGGCCATCGAGAAGAACCCCATTGTCCACAGTGTCAAGTGCTGCTGAGAGATCTAGAAGAACCAGGATGGAATGTTTTTTCCGATCCCTCGCCATCAGGAGATCATTGAGCACCCAACCCAGCACCGTCTCGATACTATGCCTCTTTTGAAAGGCAGATTGGAGAGGTTCATAGATGTCATGGATTGTGAAATGGTTCTCCAGTTGTAGGGCCACTACTTTCTCAATCACCTTCACTGCAAAAGGAAGGTTAGAGATTGGTCTGTAGTTAGCAGGGCAGAACCTTTCTTCAGGACAGGTGTCACCACCACCTCTTTCAGGGAGCTAGGAAACTCACCTGTCTCCAAGGAGCACCAGACTATCCATGCTAGGACCAGGCCAATTATATCACTGCAATCCATAATCAGGGTAGTTGGTCCTGGATCCAAACTACAGCACATAGGGTGCATAACCTGGACAATCCACATGACCTCTATGAACTCCAGCCGGTTGAAGGTACTCCAGGAAAACTGAGGGACAGTGGCCGAGTGCCAATCCAAAGCATTTCCCATAGAGAGTGCTGGTTGGAGCTCCGCCGTGATGTCAGCCACTTTAGCTGCAAAGAATCGAGCAAACTCATCACACTCCACTTGTGAAAAGACTTGAGTCCAATGTCCCACAAACATATTTCACATTTCACTGACAATAGGATGAGGCTGCAGTATGTGCTGTCTTGTTTACTGTAGGGATAAATTATCAGTACAGTACAGTAGACATCATACTGTATATCTCTCAACCTTTTATCAGTGAAATAGCTGTGCCACTCTGTCCTGTGCACAACAGTCTGTCTGTAGCAAGTAAGTGCAAGTGTTACATCTCCCCCAGGGTCCGAAGTACAAGTCTAATCTGGATTACCACAACTTGACATTTGACTCAGCAGTGCTGGGGAGGGGGGCGTGCAGTGATTTTAAAAGTTTAGCTTTTTCAGAGATGGTGGTAGTGGACCATTTGTCCTTCCTAGCTAGTTGACCATTGGTGCAGGACCCATTACTGCAAAACAAATACAAGACAAAATAAATAATAGGCCAGCCACCTCCATTGTGACAAGGGGGGCTGTCACTTGGAGAAGCTGTTAACTCAGTGGATGGTCCAGATAGCCACAGACAAAACTGAAAACAACAATAACAGTATCATAAGCTCTTTTATGCCTACTGTTTATTTAACATTTGTTAAAACTGCAACCATCTTGCAGCCAGTCTTATTACAGTGGCCCCATTTTCAAAAGGTTAGCACAGCAAAAAATGATGGGTTTGTGCTGTGCTGTGCTAACCCATAATAGCATTGGCCATTGGGGGCGTGGACATATTTAAAAGCCACCTATGTGTGGCACACCCCCAACAACGTCGTTGCGCACAATATTGTGCTGCACCTGTGCAAATGAGGGATCCCTCATGCATATGCAGTGCAGCACAATACTGAAAGTTTACAGAATCGATAAATGGCTGGCAGCGTGATTCATTTTTATGTTTCTGAAACCCAGCATTTAACAGTGCACAGTGGGGGGGGGGGTGCCTCGCACTCCATCCATGCACTGTCAAGGGCTGGGTACTCTGGTGGTCCAGCGGTCCCTACTTAGCCCTGAATCCCTCATGTATTGAAATAAAAAGCATCCCTGGTGGTTCAGTGGTCCCTCCCTAGCTCAGATCCTCTCATGTATTGAAAAAGAAAACTTCCCTGGTAGTTCAGCGGTCCCATCCTAGCCCCAATCTCCTGTCAAATTAATAATAAATACATTGCTGGTGGTTTAGTGGACCATCCCCAGCCCTGATCCCTGTTATGATAAAACACATTCATCCTTGGTGGGTCTAGTAGCCTCCCCACCCTGGCAGGTACTGTCCCACCACCCTGCTCCCTGTCCCAGGCCTGGGAGCTGCCTATCGGTGCAGCCCTCTGCTCACCACTATGACTGGCTGCTGTCTGAACTGTCACCGAGTATGTACTGTATATAGTACCTCCCACTGATTGACAGTAGCTGTCAACCAATGGGTAGTACTGTATACAGTACATACTCAGTGACAGCTCAGTTGGTGGCCAGCTGTGGTGGAGAGTGGAGGTCTGTGCCAGTCTCTGGATCTAGGGCTTTGGAGGGGGGACAAGGTAGTAGGACAATACTGCTGAGGTGTGGGGGTGGGGGGTCTACTAGACCACCAGGGATGAATGTGTTTTATCATAACAGGGATCAGAGCTGGGGAGGGTCCACTAGACCACCACAAATGTGTTTATTATTAATATGACAGGAGATTGGAGCTCAGGAGGGACCACTGGACTATCAGGGATGCTTATTGTGACAGACATGAGGGGACTAGAGCTAGGGAGGGACCACTGAACCACCAGGGATACTTTTTATTTCAATGCTGGAGGGGATAGAGGCTAGGGAGAGACTGCTGGATCACCAGAGATGCTGATTTTTACCTACCGGAGAGGATCAGGGCTTAGGGAGACCTGTCCTGTTGCACTCAGCTGATACAGAGAAGCCCATTGTGGGCATGCAAATGGGTCTGTAGTGTCATGCATGCCCAATAGGCTCATCCGCATATTTTGGGCTGAATGTCACCCATAGGAGTTGCGGTGCTAACTCGTTTCTGCTGTGCTTTACCCCATTGGCGGTCTTCGGTCTGGCACCCAGGTAGCATGGCGCAAAGCATGGTGACTGCTGCCTGTGCACCATGCTACCATGGCTTGATATTCGAACAGATAGTGTGGTCTGTTCCGAACACGCCGTCCATTTGAATATGGCACCAGAGCAACTGATTCTTTTTTTTGCGTGGCACCCTCATTACTTGGTATTACTTGGTAAGAAAAAACAGAAGAAGGCCAGAGTCCATCGAGACTGTTCCCCACACTATGTGGGACATTATTTATCTATTATCCCTCAACCAAACATCTAATTTGTTTTTAAAGACAGTGGCACTAGTTGCCTCTACCACTTCTTGTGGCAAGGTGTTCCATACAATGGATGCTCTTATTGGAAAAAAAGTTTACCCTTTTGCTGGTTTTATAAGTTTTTACTTCAAGCTGTTTATTATGCAGTCTCGGAACGTGTCTCCTTTTGGAGAGTGTTAGATCACATTTTTCCATTAGATCTGGTGAATTTATTAAATTAAAGACCATAAGCATGTCACCTCTTAATCTTCTAGTTTGAAGATAGAAGAGACCAGTAGCTTTTAATCTGTTCTGATAATTCAAGTTTGTTAATCTTGGAATCATTCTAGTTACTGTCCTTTGAACCTGTTCAAGAATTGCTATGTCTTTTTTTGGTTTGGATTCCAGAAAGGGAAGCCATAGTCTAGATACGGTCTAATGTATGCCCTATACAATGGAATAAGGTATTGTTCAGTGCAATTAACAAAAGTGTATTTTATTTGCCTCAGAAGTCTGTTGTAGTGCCAGCATTAGAATGTGTTATTTAAAATAAATATTTGTTTTAAATGTGAAGGAAATTATTCTTTACAAGTGCATGCATGAAGTATGCATAGTAATGCCACTGATTGTAAAATTCAATAAAGTGTTTAACTACAGAAAACCAGTAATAGGAGTCAGTACCAACCACTAGACAAATTTAAATTAAAACATTATTGTTGAAAATAGTATACAACTTCCAAGACTAGCATGCTTTACCCTTATTTTAGTCACAAAGTTCAAATCACTTTATTGATGAGGGGTGCTATTGGTTTTGCGGCATATAGCAACCAGAGTCCAGTGCACTCTCACTACGGTAAATCTGAGAAGTTAACATTTCTTTCTGCCTATGCTGGGTATTTTATGACTTTTATCTCCATGGAAAAGGGATTCTCTTAGTTTTCAAATTAGAATTCCAATATGAACAGGGCAAACCACCAGACACCAAGACGGAACTCCACGGTTGGTCCTTGCTATGAAATGCCTGCAGTGGCTACTCTAATTTAGAGAGCACCACCTAAACTGGCTCCTTTACAGTAAAGTGCTGCACTGTCACTGATACTTCACAGGTGACAAAAACAAGCACAGCCCACTCTCCCCTACTGACAGCTCAAGCTGAACCACAGCAAAAGACAAACAAACAAAAAAACCCACACAGATTCAGGGCACCAGCATTTAGAATGTTTTAAATGTGAAGGATATTTGTATAGTTGTGCTACTTATTGTAAAATTCAGTAAAGTGTTTAACCACAGAAAAACAGTAACAGGAGATGGCACCAGCCCCTAGAAAAACTTCAGTTTTATGAACATACAAAACTGCCAGTAGGTAAAGGCCTTAAGGTCTATCAAGTCTGCTCAATTGTGCAGCTAGCATCCCTTTAAACTGCAACTGCCCTCCCCCCTCCCCATGACCCTCGCCCTTACCTTGTCCCATCCCCTTCTGAAGCAGCCTACTGTTCTATAGGATACCACTTTCACAGGCAAATGCATTCCACCCAAACACCACCCTCTCAGTAAAAAAGTGCCTTCTCATTTCCCTCCTGAACATTCCATCTTCAATCTTAGATCATGGCATCGAATGTCCCTCTCACCCCTTAACTTGAAAAGCCCCTCCATGCCTGTCTTGTTTATTCCTTTCATGTACTTGAGGGTTTCAATCATGTCTATTCTGTCCCTCCTTTCCTCCAGTGAGTACATGTTCAACTCCTCAGCCTGCTCTCGTAGGGTATGTCCCCCAGTTCCTGGATCATCTTTGTAGCCCTGCACTGCATCCCTTTCATTAACCTAATGTCCTTCTTCATGTATGGGTGCCAGTACTGCACGCAGTACTCCAGGTGCAGCCTAAACAATTACCAATACAGTGGCAGGATCACCTCCCCTCTCCTGGAGGATATACCCCTGGAAATATAACCCAGCATCTTGTTGGCCTTTGCAGCTGCCTTCCTGCATTGTGCTGAGTTATTCATTGAGCCCGTAATGATCACCCCCAGGTCCTTCTCTTCCTCTGTTGTGGCTATCTAAACCCCCCCAAACTGGTAGCTCCTCCTTGGGTTTTTTTGATCCAAAATGTAGCACCTTGCATTTTTGGCATTGAATCCCAGCTGCCAAATGTCTGACCAGGTCTCCAGTTTTGAAAGATCATCTTGAAACCCCACCCACCAGGGCTTCAGTTAACTCCATTTTGGGAGTATTTGACTTCCAAAAATAAGGCAGAAACTTCCAAAATAAAGAGGGAGGAAGTCATTGACTTCCAGATATAAAAGCAAAAATTAGATGACTTCCAAAATTGCAGGCATGGAAGTCAGAAATGATGGATTGTTCTGAAAGACATTGTATTTTGCAAATAATATATTACATTAACATCCATAAATTTGTTGTTCCTAAAATATTGACTTCTAAAAGTGAGATCCTGCAAGTATTTTCACTTCCAAAAAATTGGAATGATTTCCAGATTTCGACTCCTGGAAGTTTCAGACTTCCACTGAAAATAAATTAACTGAACCCTTGCCTGCCACCCTCCTAAAGCATCCACCACTGAACCCATCTTGGTGTCATCTGCAAACAGGATGATCTTGCTCTTGATGCCTATCGAGATGTCTGCTATAAATATCCCAAACAACACTGGCCTCAGCACAGAGCCCTGCGGCACCCTGCTAGTCACCGATCTCAGAGCTGAGAGGTGCCCTCCCACCACCACCCTCTGCTGTCTCCCTTGCAATCAGTTCACTACCTATCCCACCATCTTCGCCGCCACTCCTGTGTCTTCTAGCTTACTTCCTAGCCACTCATGTGGCACTGAATCGAATGCCTTACTGATGTTCAGGTACAGGACAGCTATTGCATGGCCCTTGTCTAGCTGCCTAGTTACCCAGTCATAGTACTCCACCAATTTTGTCTGACAGGACCTGCCAGCGACAAAACCATGCTATCTACTATCCTGCAGCCCATTTGTCCCCAGAAGGGAAACAAACTTCTCCATCAGGATCATCTCCTTCAGCTTACCTACGATGGATCTGAGGCTTACTGGTCTGTAGTTCCCTGGTTCATCCTTGGGGCTGCTGTTATGGAGGGGTACCACTTGATTCATTCTCTAGTCCTGAGGTACACTCCGCAAGTCCGGGGAGGCATTGAACAGGTCTGCCAAGGGCTCTGCCAGAACTTCTGCCAGCTCCTTCAGCACCCTAGGTGATGCCATCTGGCCCTGATGCCTTGTCCACCCTCAGTGCCCTTAAGCCCTCCAGTACCTTGTCCACTGTTATTCCCATATCTATCACCTCCCCCCGTGCCTGGCCTCCCACTCCCCCTGGGTACCGCCACTCTTTTCTCCTCAGTGAACACCAGGCTGAAGTATTCATTAAGCACTTCTGCCTGTTCCGCCCATTTCCACCAACCCCCTTATCATTACAATTTGGTCCTTACACCTTGTCTCCCTGATGTACCTGAAGAAGTCCTTCTCCACTTGCTTAATGAAGTTGTGCCAACCTGAGTTCTCTAGCCACCTTGGCTGCCCTTACTGGTTTTGTCACCTCCTTCAACTCCTGCAGGTAATCCTCTCTGTCCTCTCCCCTCCCTGTTCTTTTGTACTGATAAAGGCAGCCCTTTTCTTCCTTACCTTTTCCCTGACCCCATTACTCACCCAGCTAGGCTAGCCCTCTTATGCTGGACCCTGATACAGGTTCTGGCTGCATCCTCAATCTCTAGTTTAATGACCTCCCACCTCTGGTTAGTGTTCATATTTGGATGAATTCTGGCCAGATACACCTTACTACTTCCCCATCCTCTCAAGGTTGACTCTCCTGAAGTCTAGCACCCTTATACCTGTTTCTACTCCCTTTTTTCCATATTTATTGTGAACCACACTGACTGGTTGTCACTCCCCACAAGCAGTTCCTCCACTCTCAGCTCGCTCACAAACTCCCCATTAGCCAGCATGAGGTCTAGGGTGTTTCCTAACCTGGTTGGCTCACTGACCAGTTGTAGCAGGAAGCTATCCTGAAAGGCATCCAGAGTACCTGCTCCCTTCTGTTCGTGGTGGCTGGGGTACTCCAATCCACTCCTGGCAGGTTGAAGTCCCCCATAATCACTGTGTTACCCTTCCTGCAGGTCCTTCTGATCTGTCCAGCTAGTTCCCTGTCTAGCTCTTCTGTCTGAGAGGGTGACCTATACACCACACCCATCTTGAGAGTCCTATTTTTGGAATCTTGGATCTGCATCCACAATGACTTCATATTGCCCTCCTCCCTCCCATCTGGAACACACTTCAGCTCCTCTCTCACATACAGTGCCACCAGCCTTTCCCTTTTACCTCATCCCTGTGAAATATCCTATACCTTGGTGCCGCCAGGTCCCAGTCATGGTAATGGGTGACCCATGTTTCGGTGATGGCAGCCATGTCCACCTCCCTCTCTGCCATGAGAGCCTGTAACTCTGTTTTTTTGTTTCCCAGGCTCCTTGCATTCAAGGTGAACATCCTCCATCCCATTTCATTCCTGCCCTCCCTACCTGCTCTCCTTTTCCAGCATTCCCTCTAGTACGCACCCTCAGTCCCTTGCTGCTGGTATGGGGGTTAAGCTCATACGGCTTCCCTTTCTGTGAATTCTGCAAGCCTCTTGCCCACAAGCCATCCCCTGCTCCTAGTTTAAATGCCCTTCTTTTGCTATGTATTCTCCCAATCTTTGTTTCAATACCTTCCTTTCCTTTCCACTTAAGTGAAGCCTATTGTTAGCGTAGAGATCCCTGGCCTCCCATGTTCTTACCCACTCCCCCACCAGCCCGTACCCTTTGGACTGACACCAAGTTCTTAGCCACTTGTTAAATTCCTCTATCCTCAGTTTCCTTTCCATGCTCACCCTGGGCACTGGAAGTACTTTTGAGAATGCTACTAATCCTTCTGCTTCTTCACATATCAGTCTCAGCTCCTCAAACCTTTTGTGAACTACCTCTACCATAATTCCTGCCAGGTTATCTGTTCCCAAATACACAACTAAATGAGGTTTCCCCCTACCCCTCCTGGCATTATCATTACAAATACATCAGTATATCTACAAGTAATTTATCTTAGTATCTGTTCTCTAAACAAACTTGCATAAAGGTTGCCTGGTAATTAAGAATTATGCATTTCTGACATTTTTGGTAGTATACTGAGAGGTAGCATACAAGAGGGACAAACTGTACAAAAGGTATAGAAAATGAAAAATATCCAAACTGCTTCCTGTATCTCTCTCTCAGTCATGGATCTCCAATATTGGGACTTAAATGCTGAGCTTTCAGGCCCTAGTATCTGCCCCAGCCACCACCCTAAAGGAATCTTTGGCCCTGGACACTATGGAACTGTAGCTATGCAACCATGCGGGTACCAGGAGTCCAGGTCAGAAGTCAAGCCTGGCTTCCTGATAAGTTAGAGTCTGACTCTCCACAACTGGCATACTATTAAATGATTACAATTTTCACTGTCATTTTGACAGCAAAAAAAACAACAACAACAACAAAACAGTTCTTCACTAATTTATTTATCTGCTAATTTGTGACCAGGAAAGGCACATTAAGACAAGACTCATTTCTAGGTGTGATGCAGGGGAAGGGGACAGGAGACTTAATAATAAGTGCCGCTGTATTCATTGTTGGTCTCTTCATTGAAACTCTCCTTTTCAGCAGCACTGATGGCTGTATCATGTTCAGCCACTTCAAAATAGTGCAAACATCAGAAACAGTAGCTCACTCCTGTGAGCTGCAGAAACACTGCTCAAATGATTTGTGGGTGGCTTCATGCAGATGATGGAAAGCAGTCACTGTCTGATAGATGCGGCTACCTCTTTCTCAAGTGCACAAAGTTTCAACCCATCAACCGGCAGAGCAGCGTCATCAGCCTTGCTGATCATTTGGCTGTCACGGTTGAGCACATTGCAGCTTAAGCTGCATTAAACCCAGTAAAGACACACCTATGAAATCCAATATCAAAGCACTATGTTCATTTTGCACAAGTGCAACAGTGAACATAAAAAATCAGGGGCAAATGTCCAAAACTAGGGACAAGTAATAAAAAATGGTAATATCTGCTGTAGAAACCTCCTATATTGTGTGGGTTAATATGAAATGCATTTTATGATGGAGAATCTGGATGTAACAATAATGTGTAGCATCATTTTATGCTTTGAATCCCTACTTTTAAGTGACAAGAATAATAATTTTTACTTAAGGGAAAGAAGAAATTCTTGAGGCAAAATTAAGAACACCCATTGAAATTAGGGGCAATTAAGGTATAGAACTGAGCAAAAAATTAGAACTCTGTCATGAAGTACAGAAACACTAGTAAACAAATGTACTTCTGGTCAACAACAGCTAAAGTAGAAGCCTCAGCGAGTGAATGCGAGCATAGGGCAGAGGTGATGCTGGCAGAGTCAAGCTGCATCCACCAAGGGAGGTGTCCACTCCCCCAGCAGTTTACAAAAGGTAAAACAAGACGGTACTAAAGAATAGGCACACAGGTCGCTACCTTATACAGGAGTCTTGGATTAGCCTGTCTGTATAGCTGAATTACTCTATATATTAATCAAGGCATCATCCTTGTAGAGTAGGTGCTCTGTGATTAGATAAACAGGGGTTGCATTGCCCTCATAGGATTTAGAAATGAATAACGCAGAAACAATTATGATTCCTGATGGATAACTGGGGATAAAATGCTATATGTGTGGAATGTATAAATTACTAAATAAGAATACAAACTTAAGTGCCTTCACCTGTGACAAATGCAGGACAAACCAAGAGTTACTACAGGAAATAAATTCTTTTTATGGTAAAGTAGATAGTCTACAAACAAGTCAAAGGGAAATGGCTTTAAGGATTAAGACAGTGAATAGTAACCCTCAAATAGTCCAAATTAATACTATCCCTCCAGAGGAAATCACTAAAGAAACAGCAGAAAACTGCTCTATGGATACAGCAAACCTGTTTCTTATTAATGCTAAACCACCAAATGACCCAGATTCTTATTTGTGCACGCCTTGTGTTGGTATTACGCTGGAGAATCAGCACAGGAAAAGGGGCAGAGAAGATGAGGGACAGGAAATTGACAAGCAAGATTGGGTTTTGGTGGAGCAAAAATGCAAATATGAAAAAGGACAAAAGGCACAGGTGTTCCAGCCACCAGTTACTAATATGTTTCTCACCTTATCAAACTCAATGGAAGACACATGCAATCCAAACCACATTCCACAAGAAGAACTGAAACCATCAATCCAAACAAACCCTAAAACTGCTAATCGCATAACACAAGGGGATACTGAACCCCCCCCCAGACTATTATTTGAAAGACAGATGCCATGAGATCTTGTGAGGGATCTTCAATAGGATAGATTGATATGCCAACTAGTGCTTTAGAACCATTACTGGCAGCAATAAATGAGAATGTGTTAGCATCTGGCGAAGTTAAGATAGACAATAGTCATGTACAACAGGACAATGCAGTGGACGTAGTGCCCCTTCTGAAATAAGGATTAACATGGAGGAGGAAATGAAGGGTAATATTGGAGGATCAAAGGTCCCCCAAAGACAAATTTATGTACCGGGGGACTCGATTGTCAATTTTACAGATAGATATATAGCAGGTATTAATAAAGAATGTATTACAACTAGCTACTTTCCTGGGGCTAAAGATAAAGATATTGAATACATGGTACCAACTATAGTAAAATATAAAGAACACAGACTGGTTGTCATGTTGCATGTTGGTATGAATAACATCAACAAACAAGAGGAAGTGGATATACGAAAAGATTTCATGAATTTAAATGCACTCTTACAAGAGATGAATTGTTAGGTGTTTTTTTCTGAAATCCTACCTGTTCTGAGAGCCAGTTTTAAGACAAATCACAAAATCAAAAGAATTAATAACTGACCAATAATTTAAGGGGTATGCATGGTTTTTTTAATCAAGATGGCTTGTATTTCCACCAACAAGGTAGCTGTAAGCTTGGAATAGGTTTAGAAATCATGTCAATAAATATTTAAAGTAAATTATAAGGTTAGAGGTACAGAATCAACTGTAGACAAAATGATGTAGGTCTATGGAGCAACTAATCATTAGCAGAAAGCCTAGAAAATGCTCAGGATTATTTCATTAAATGAAAAAAGTCTAAATTGAATAAAAAAATATCTGAATTACAATTAATCATGCATAAGGAAGATATTCATATTTGTGCAGTATGTGGAAGATGGTGGGATGAAAAAATGGTATGGAGCAGAAATATGCCAGGATACCAGTCGTCTCACAAGGAGAGATTGGACAGGTAAGGTGGGGGGGGGGGTAGCTTTTTAAAAAAAAATGGTATTACATATTCAGTCCTTGATCCATTAAATACATCAAAATGTCTCATGTGTCACTATGTGTCAGCGTATATGAAAGTCACAGTACCAAACTTAACATAGCTGTATACTATAGACCACCTATTTCATGTATTAGTATGGATATCAGTATAAAGAATGAATAAATGAAAATGGTGAGTGAAGGTGGCACAGTCATCATGGGTGGCTTTAACTTCCCCAGTATTGATTAACCTAGCTATATACTTTAGACCACCTAATTCATGTGTTAGTATGGAATGAATAAATGAAAATGGTGAGTAAAGGTGGTACAGTCACTATGGGTAACTTTAACTTCCCCAGTATTGATTGGTTGCATATGGAATCAAAATCAATAGGTGAAAAGTGTTTTATTGAGACATTGTTAGACTTGGAGCAGGAACAGCTGGTCAGAGAACCCACCAGGGGTCTAAATACCCTAGACTTGGTTATTGCTAATGTTACCAACATAGTAAATAATCTACATATAAGGGAGACTTTGAGCAATGCAGACAGTTATATGGTTGAATATGCAGTAGGTTATGGTATTAAGAACAAGCAGGATAAAACTACTATAAGAAATTATAATAAAGCTAATTTCCATAAGATGAAAGAAGAACTAAAGAGATGGGATTGGAGGAGTAAATTTGACTCAAAGGCAACTGAGGAAATGTGGACTGTCTTAAAAAATAAGTTGCTGGATATAGAGAGCAAACATGTCCCATCTAGGGAGTTGTACAATAAAAAAGGCAAAATTCCACTGTGATGTACAGCGAAAGTCTTAAGGTAAATTAAAAAGAAGAAATTAGTCTACAACAGAATAAAAAAGAAACCCGATGGGCATAATGTACCTAGCTATAAGGCAGAACTGAAAAAACTAAAAAAACTAATAACATCTAAAAGGAATAAGTTGGAATTTAGGATTGCACATGTCAAGGATAGTAATGAAAAAGTCTACTCCTATATAAATAACTTGAAGTCAGTGGATAACTCTGTTGTTCAGTCATTTATGAGGGCATAGAAATCAATGATCCACAGGAAACGACAAATGTTTTTAATAAATATTTTTGTCAAGTTTTTAATAGTGAGTTGTATAAAAAACAAATAGATTCCCATTGCACTTCTACAACTATTGATGATTTATTTACCACTTCAGAAGTTTTGCGTTTATTAGTTGAGGTTAAACTCAATAAATCTTTTGGACCAGATATGCTATTTCCCAGAATGCTTTTTGAGTTAAGGACCCTAATAGCTGAGCCAATGACATGCATTTATAATACTTCTTTTGCCTTGGGAGAAATACTATCTGATTGGCAGAAGGTATTTGTGATGCAACTATTTAAAAAGGGGGATAAAAAGGTACTGTCCAATTACAGACCTACTAATCTGACATCCATACATTGTAAAGTTATAGAAAGACTGATAAAGAATAAAATAGAGGAGGATCTTTTGAGATTAGGAATCTATGACAAACCATAGCCCAGATTAAAAAAAAACAGGGCTAGTATCACCAATATGCTATGTTTCTACAAAAGGTTAATAAATGTGTTAATGATAGCATCCTTGTGGACATTGCATTCCTTGATTTTCAAAAGGCTTTTGATAAAGTCTCCCATCCTATGTTAGTGTACAAGAAGTGAAAACTAGGACTGGACACACATATTACAAATCGTGTACAAAACTGGTTGAGTGTCAGGTCTCAGGTTGTGCATATTAAAGGTGTACTGTCCAATGAGGGGTCAGTTACAAGAGGAGTCCCATAGGGCTTGGAATTGGGCCCTGTTTCCTTTTCACTATTCATAAGTGACATAGATAAAAACATTGGCAGTTTCATACTTAAATTTACCAACAACATCAAATTGAGAAGTCCAGTAAAAATTGCCGATGGTAGACACAAGCTAGCACAGGACTTGCTTAAAATCCAAAAACAGGCCCTACAGAACAAAATGTATTTTGAAATTGAAAAATGTTCAGTGATATACTTGGGAAAGAACAACTTAAACCAATTCTATTATTTAAATGACAATCTTATTAAACAGGTAGAGACTGAAAGGATATGGGAGTTATTATTGATACAGATTTGAAGTTTTTTTGTTTACCTTTGTTTTACCAGGAGAGGCACACTAAGCTAAAAGCTTGTTTACAGGTGCAGCCTGGGAGTACAAGGAAGTTAAGTGACTTGCTCAGGGTCACACAGTATGCAAGTTGGGGCTGTAGGATTCAAAACCAGGTCTCCAGGTTTGCAGCTCAGAGCCTTAAACCACTGCGCTATACAACTATTCTAGTAAATAGTATATATATATATATATATATATATATATATGTAGAAGGGGGATTGGTTGCATGGAAAATGTAAATGCTATAGCTTTCCAGAATCAAAGTTTATCAAACATTTCTAAAACAATTAAAGGGACAAATGTACTATGGGGCAGTAGGAGAAACAAATTTGATGATATATGCAAGTATGCAAGCAAGCTTTAAATCAAATTATGTGGAAGAGTACTCCCTTTATAAATTCTGGAACAAAAGGGGTATACTTACTAACATTTCTAGTAATGGCTGGGGACATAGAAGTAAACCCAGGCCCTACATTAAATACAAACATGAGCTTGACTGTACAACAATGCAAGGAGTTTAAAGCTCAGAATGGATATTTTGTAAACCTGGGTATCTACTGAGAAATTGGAGGTAATATTGATGACTGAGACCTGGTTGAATAAAAATGTAACAAATCTGGAGATAGAAATTGAAGGATGTTATGAACACAGGATGGATAGAGAGGGACAACGGGGGGGCAGTTACTATACACGAAGTGGGAATTGGGGCCAAACTTTGATCATTTATTCTGATCGAATAGACAAGATTAATGTTTATTGGTGGATGTTCAGGTGTTGAATATGGTATTTGGGATGTATTTATTCTCCACCTAAATCAATAATTAGTTCTTTTGAAATCTTTTCTGAATGTCTTATGAGTAAAACAATGGGGAATAATTTGTTTATGATGGGTGATTTTAATGCTGCCTGGGGACAACTTAGAGGAAATGCTTTAAAGAAAAGCTTGCAGCCCCTGGGAGTTGAACAAGTAATAATAACGTGAACTTGTAAAAGTCATATTAATAGCTGGGGAAATATACTAGATCTAATATTTGTCATTTAAAATTAAACCCATGGAGATTAAGGTAGGTCACCCAATGCTTAGAGACCACAACTCCATAATTGGAAATTTTGAACTGATGAAAAATAATTTTAGAAAATTAAAATGGGATATAAACGTGCAAAAAAAGAGATTATTTAAAAACTATACAAGAAAAAGACTATTGTTTAAATTATCCAAGGTTAACTGGAGCACAGTATTTCTGATTCCATGTTTGGATCTGGCTATTCAGGAATTTGCAGACCTATTTATGCAAGTTTGTAACTCTCTGGCACATATATCAAAATAATTCAGTGGAAAGAACAGACAGTTTTGGATTACTGAAAAATAAAAAAAAGAGATTTGAATAAAGGATAGGTTATGGAAAATTGCAAACAAATCTTTAAACTTAGAAGATTGGAATAACTTTAAAAAGGCTAGAAATAAGTTGAAACAAAATTTAAGGGATACCAAACAAAGATTTTATAAGAACAACATTTGTGAAACTAATGATTCACGCCAATATTGGGGGTTGATTAAATTTTTTGAGGCTTCCTCAAACAACAGACCCATGATTCAAATGGAAAATGTGGCATGGTGCAGTTTCCAAAAGCATCTGCTGACCTACTAAATGAGTATTTTATAGACTTGCCAGACATAAAAATTCCAACAGGAAATTTAGAAAAATAAAATTTAAAAAGAGAGGTAAATAACCAGACAAGGGGCTTACATTTAGATTTAAGGTTGTAACAACTAGGCAAGTAAATAAACATATCAGTAAATTAAAAATTAAAAAAGCTTGTGGATAGGATGGGGTTGAATGTAGATTTTTGGAAGATGCAAAATAAATTATTTCCCCAATTCTCGTAAAACTATTCAGTTAGAGTTTGTGTGAAAGAAGGTTCCCCGAAAGTTGGAAACACACTAAAATCATCCCAGTTTATAAAGAGGGAGCTAAAATGGATCCAGCCAACTATCGTCTCATAGCTCTCCTGTCCATGATCTCAAAACTATTGGAAGGGGTAGTACAAGAACAACTGGTAGATTACCTAGAACAAAATCATATTCTGACAAAACATCAATCTGGCTTTAGAAGGGGATACTCCATGGACACAGCACTCACCGACCTGGTATATTTAATTTCAACATCTCTAAATGAAAACAGAGGGGTGGGTTCAGTGTTCATGGATTTATCAAAAGCTTTTGATACTGTAGATCATGAGATCATGGACAGGAGACTGCTAGATATAGGGATTTCACTGAACACCTGACAATGGTTTGCTTCTTACTTAAACAATAGAATTCATCAGGTTCAAACAGGAGGTGCCCTATCAAATAAGGTTCTAAATGGGAAGGGGGTTCCTTAGGGATCACTCTTGGGACCCAAATTATTTTTAACATATGTAAATTCAGTGGCTCAGGTTATACACAAAACCCAAATTCATCTTCATGCTGATGATACTGTGTTAATTGCTTCAGGCAACAGTAAGCAAGAGATGGAAACAAATCTACAGGAGGACTTCCTGACTCTCTGCTCCTGGTTTTCAGACTCCAGACTGGTACTAAATGGAAAAAAAGTCCAAAACTATGATTTCTGGATTGAAACAAGTTCATAAAAAGGTAAAAAGGTAAAGAAATATGTATTAAATCTGCAAAGGATGAGATCCTTGAGCAAGTACAACTATACAAATCATTAGGTATCTGGACAGACTAGAGCTTGGACTTTGATTTTCATAGAAGTAAAATGGTAGAAAAACTAAATATCAGAATGGGTGCCTTTAGACGTTCTAGATATTGTCTCGATTTTAAAATGAGGGAAACAGTGGTAAATCAAATTTTTATGCCAATGGTTTATTATGGAGCCCATATTTTTGGACTGGCAAACAAAACTTCTTTAACAAAAATAAATTATATAACAAAATGGCAAGATTTGTATTAAAATGTGGGCCTTTTACACATCATTGTGAAATGTATACCAGTCTGGGGTGGTGTGACTTTGAGACCAAAAGAGATAGGAAGTGGACTTGTATGATATATAAAATCTTGTATCATGGTACTCATGCTTATCTCATGGATAAACTTCAGATAAGGGGATTTGAGTATGGCATTATAACAAGTAAGGTAAACAAATATGTAAATCCTAAAGTTAACAACAAGTATGGTAAAATGACTTTTTCATCCCTGATTCATAATATTTGGAGTATTGTGGATACAGAGGACAAAGAACTGACTAAGGTTCCATAGCTCTTTGTTCAACAGATAAATGGGAAGCCCTGGAAGGGATGTCAGTGTACTTCTACAGGAGATATAAGGTAAATATGTCAAACTAGGGTTTCCCCTTCCCTCTGGTATATTTTCATTTGCCCCAAGGAGTACTGCCCCTCTTTTTTCTGATAGATCTGATATAGAAACATAGACTTTGATGGCAGATAAGGACCACTTGGCCCATCCAGTCTGCCCATTTCACTACCAACTGGATAAGCTGCAGATTCTAGTTAACCAACAGTCTACTTCCTGACACCCCCCACTACAATTGCCTTGTGTCTGTCCCATGCATATTTGAATTCCTCCACTGTTTTGGCCCCAACAACCTTCCCTGACAGGCAGTTCCATGCATCCACCACTCTTTCTGTGAAAAAAGATTTCCTCACATTACCCCCGAGCCGTCTCCCCTCTATCTTTAAATTGTGTCCCCTTGTTCTTACACATCTCTTTTTCTGAAAGATGCTACCCGCCTGGACTTTGTTAATTCCCTTGAGGTACTTGAACGTTTCTATCATGTCCCCCCTGTCCCTCCTTTCATCAAGGGTACACATATTAAACTCTCTCAGTCTCTCTTCATATGGTTTCTGATGCAGACCCTGCACCATTTTAGTTGCCCTCCTCTGGACTGCTTCCATCCTGTCTATGTCCTTGCATATATGAGGTCTCAAAACTGCACAGTACTCAAATGGGGTCTCACCAACTGTCTGAACAGAGGGATAACCACTTCCTTTTTCTACTTGTGATGCCCTTCCTATGCATCCCAGTATCCCCGGCTCTCCTCACTGACTTCTCACATTGCTTACCCACCTTTAGATCATTTGATATGACTACCCCAGTCCGTTCCATTTTGTTGTTGTTAGTACCTTCCTGCTATTGTGTACTCTTCTCCTAGGTTTTTGTTTCCGGTGCTACTTTGCACCTCTTTGCATTGAATCTAAGTTGCCATATGTCTGACCATTCCTCCAACCTTGCCAAGTCCCTTCTCATCCTTTCTACCCCCCTTGTGTATCAACTCTGTTACAGATCTTTGTATCATCTGCAAAGAGGCATACCTTTCCCTCCAGACCCTCTGCAATGTCACCTATAAAGATGTTAAAGAGGACTGGACCCAGTACTGAGCCCTGAGGTACTCCACTAGTGACTCCCTTTCTTCAGAATGTGTTCCACTCACTATTACCTTCTGTGTCCTGTTGTGCAGCCAGTTTGCAACCCAGGCTACCACCCTGGGACCCACTCCCAAGCTGGCTAACTTGATTATTAATCTTTTGTGTGGGACTGTGTCAAGTGCCTTGCTAAAGTCTAGGTAGGTCATGTCCACAGCCCCTCCCTGGTCTATTACTTTGGTCACCAAGTCAAAGAAATATATTAGATTCATCTGACATGACCTTCCTGCTGTAAATCCATGCTGCTTTGGGTCCTGTGCCCTGCTGGCCTCTAGGTACTCAACAATTCTTTCTTTCAGAAGTGATTCCATCATTTTCCCTACCACTGAGGTCAAACTTACAGGTCTGTAGTTTTCTGCTTCTGCCTTGCTCCCACTTTTGTGAAGGGGAATCACATCTGCCCTCCTCCAGTCCTCAGGTACCACCCCATCCTCCCATGATTTGTTAAAAAGTGTGGTAAGTAGTGTCACTAGGTCCTCCCTTAGTTCTTTTCAGATTCTGGGGTGAATCCCATCAGGCCCCATTGCTTTGTCCACCTTGAGTTTTAATAGTTCTTTCAGGATTCTTTCTTCTGCAAATGGACTGGTGTCAACCCCACTACCCAGAGTGCTTCTATTGTCTGGTTTAGGTAACTCCTCCTCATCTTCTTTTGTGAATACTGAGCAAAAGTATTCATTCAGTATCTCTGCCTACTTTTTGAATGCAGCCTTTTCCTCCTTAACCTTCCCTGCCACCTCTTTTGAGAACCATAGTGTTTTTTTACTCCGCTTTGTTTTCTTTATCTGTTTCACACAAAGGCTTGTTGCCTCTGTGATGACAGTTTTGATTTTTCTCCATTGTTCTTCCACCCCTCCTTTTTGCCCATTTGCTAGTGTATTCCTCAGGTATTCACCCATTTTGCCAAAGTCAGCCCTTCTAAAGTCCAGTATGCTTGTTTTTGTATGGCTTGTCTCCATGGTTGTGCTTATTGTGAAGTACACTGTGCTGTGGTCACTTGTTCCCAGATGTCTACTGACTTCTAAATTTGTGATCCTCTCTCCATTTGAGAGTACCAGGTCTAGTATTGCTTCCTCCTGAGTGGGTTCCAACACTAGCTGTCTAAGGCCTGCCCCCTGCAGGGCATCGAGAATGACCCTGCTCTTGGATGTGGCTGCAGTACATGTCATCCAGTTAACATCTGGCATATTCAGGTCCCCCATCAACAGTATCTCCCCTTTTTCAGCCATTTTGAGAATGTCCTCTATCATTTTCTTGTCCATTTCCTCCCCTTGAGATGGGGGTCTGTATACAACCCCTGTGTGGATTGTGATGCCATTCCCTGTCTCCAAGGTGACCCAGAGTTCCTCTAGTCCTCCCCCTTTACTTTTTAGTTATGTAGCTTTGATCTCTTCTCTTATGTACAGAGCTACTCCAGCTCCTCTTTTCCCCTCCCCGTCCCTTCTGTAGACTGTGTACCCCGGTATGTTGACATCCCAGTCATGGTTCTCCATGTACCATGTTTCTGTGACTGCCACAATATCCAATTGTTCATCTTCCATCAAGGCTACTAGCTCAGGAAGCTTGTTTCCCAGACTACGGGCATTGGTACACATTGCCCTCCATTTAATGTTGGCTTTATCCTTTTTTCCCCCATGCCTGCTCTTTTTGCCCTTGTCTATTTTTCCATTTACCCCTGTCCTGCCCTCTGTTGAGCTCTGTACCTCAGTGTTTACCACTACCTGCATGTTTTTGGAGCTTGCATGCCAGTATAAACCTTCATCTCTCAGGTGTCCCCAGTCCCCAATGAAGCCAAAGCCCTGTGCTCTGCACCAGTTTTGCAACCATTCATTAAACTGCATGGTGTGTAGTACCCTAGCCTCACCCCTGCCATGGACTGGCAGCACCTCTGAGAAAGGTAACTGTGCTTTTGCCCTCTCTGAGGCCCCTCCCTAACTCCACAATTTCATCCTGCACTGCACTGATCCCATGCCTAGCTAGGTCATTTGTCCCAAGGTGGACAATGATATCTAGTTCCCTCTCCTGTGATGCTGCTTTTGCAATCCTGAGGATTTGCTTCTTGTCCCTCCAAGCCATGGCACCAGACAGGCACCTTACTTCCCTCTCCTCTCCCCTCCCTTCCCCAGGTCTACCCCTCTTACAATTGAGTCCCCTATCAGAAGCTGTTTCCTTCCCCTGTGGTGTCCCTTGCCACCCTTCTGTGGGTCTCCCTTGTGGGTGTCCTCAGCATTCTTCTTGGTCTCCACTGAGGGTGCATCATGGGGAACCTTGCTCTGCCAGACTGGCATATGGTTTGTGTAGAGGGTAACTAGGGGCTTGCCTCTGTTCACCACCCATACCCTCTCAGAACCCACTGTGGTCCAACTGCTCTTCATACTTGGCAGCCTCTGTGGCAGTGGTGCTCTTTGGTGGGGAGGCCTCCTTAGTCCTTGCCAGTTCAGCCTGGATGTGGGCTACCTCCTTCCTCAGAGCTGACAGTTGCCTGCAGATAGGACAGCAATGCAGTTCCAGAATGTCTCCCAGAAAACTGCTGCCCCACAGCCAATGCATTGCACTACTCCCACTGTCCCTCTCCCTTATAATATACAATATGTATATTAAGTAATATATATATATATATATATATATATATATATATATATATATATATATATATGTTTTCTTCCTTTGTGTGGTGTGTTCTTACCCTTTATGCACTGTGCTGGGTTATTAAGAATATGACAGTTCTGCCCCAAGACCTGTTGAAGAAGTGATGTCAGAACCTTGGCTATAAAGGAAACGTCATACCTGGGGGTGGGTGGGTAGTTCACAACCACTGGTGACTTTTAGAAACAATCAAATACACCACTGCTCCACCACCCCGGTGAGTACTGCCCTTTATAGTAATTCAGCTAATTTCCAGTAACTGATTTGTCAACTATTTAAAAGTAATTTGAAGCAAACTGTTACAAAATACTAGTAGACAGTCCAGTTAGCCACAAAGAAAAATCAAATATGCTATAGGTGTTAGGATTTTGTAAAATATTATCATATTATTTATGGAAGTTAAAATGGGAATAGGTGAAATCAGGTTCCTCTCCAGTATGTTTTGTACCTTAGGAGTATCCCCCCCCATTTTGTATGAAATCTGTTGTTTTCTAACACAAATTAAGAATAAATTGTCCCTTCCTCTCAATAGATCTGACATGTTCGATTTGTTTGGGTTAAGGTACTGAAATAACCAAGTTGTTATATAGTGTTACATTTTTGTAAGTAAAACCAGTGTCTTAAAAACAGGTGACAAGTTTTTGTATTATGGGATAGCTTCAATATGGGAGTAAATGCTAGTATAGTATAACTGGAATTTAATAAGGCAATAAGTGCAATTTGGGTTCTTTTTGGTATTTATTGTATATCTTAGGAGTTCCTCTTCCCCCTTTTTCCTTTATCAAATATAGATCAATTATGCTTAATAGATGTTAGGAGTAAAGAACATTATAAATTTAGTATTTTTGGTAAATTGAATGTCCACAGGTTTTAATTTATTATTATATTTTGTATGTCAATCTGTGCTTTTTTAAAATCGGTTGTGAACAATCTGTAAAAACAGGATCATCTTGAAAACAGGCCCTTTGGACCTAATGATGTGAAATGTCAACCTCCTGTATAAAAATACAGATTTTACTACTTACTACTACTAATTCAGCACTCACTGTGTAAAGCTAGTATACAGAATTAATTATTTAGTAAACTGTGTAAAAAAAGCATTTGTAACAAGGAATAGGCAGTGCTTCATACCCATCTATTAAACTTTTATAATACTGCATCTGGACTATTGCATACAGTTATGGAGTCCATATTTGAGGGGAGATGTTGATAGAGTTGAGATGGTTCAGAGGAGAATTACTAGGTTGGTCTCCCGTTTACAGCATGGGCCTGATTTTCAAATGGGGATGCAGGGCTCATGGCCAAGCTCTGCATCCCCAAAACATTTGCCACACCTGCGGCCAAAGATTTTCCGCAACTTGCATCTGATTTTAGAATGCAAGCTGTGACAGTACCCTCAATTTACACCAGCTTGCGTCAAAGTGGTGCAAGCCCCACAAAATTGCTCCACCATGGGTGCAGAGGTACGCCCAGGAGGAGCTTCCGGATACATAGATACATAGATGTTGTCAGTGGTTGATAAGGGCCTTGTGGCCCATCTTGTCTGCCTTATCCCTCTTTCTAATGCTTAAGGTACCTTAGATGCTACAAGCCCCCTCTTTCACCCTAGCTTGATAATTCTCATGTGCCTATCCCACATATTCTTGAATCCCTGAACCATGGCCACCCCCACCACTTCCTGGGGGGAGATTGTTCCATCTCTCCATCACCCTTTCAGTGAAGTAAAATTTCCTCAAGTTCCCTCTAATTGTTCCACCATTTAGTCTCATGCTGTGCCCCCTTGTTCTGCTATTTCCCTTCATGTCAAAGATGCTCCACTCTGGTATCCTGTTGATCCCTTTTAGATATTTGAAGGTCTCTATCATGTCCCCCCTCTCTCTTCTTTCCTTCAGGGAGTACATATTTAGAGCTCAGAGTCTGTCCTAATATGACTTATGCTGCATCCCTGACACCATTTTTGTCACCCTCCTCTGTACTGTCTCCATCCTGCCTATGTCTTTTTGGAGATGGGACCTCCAGAATTAAACACAGTACTCCAGATGAGGCCTTACTAGGAAGCTGTACAATGGTACTACCTCTTTCCTCCTTCTACTTATTATACCCCTCCCTATGCACCCTAGCATTCTGTTAGCCTTTCCAACTGCTTTGTCGCACCGTTTAGCCACTTTGAGGTTGTCTTCTATGACTACCCCAGATCCCATTCCTCTGTGGTGGCCTCTAGTGTTACCCCATCTAGTTCATATTCAGCCCTAGGATTCCCTCTCCCTAGGTGCATAGTCTTGCCCTTTTTTGCATTGAAACCCAAATGCCATTCCTTGGACCAGTTTTCTAGCCTCTTGAGATCCTGCCTCATTTTTTCTACATCTTTCTGTGGATCTACCCTGTTACATAGCTTTGTATCATCCACAAACATGCTAACCTTCCCTTCTAGACCCTTTGCAATGTCACTTATGAAGAGCATTGAAGAACACTGGTCCCACCACTGATCCCTGGGGTATGCCACATGTTACCTGTCCTCCTGTGAGCTAACCCCATTTACCACCACTCTTTGTGTTCTGTTACTCAACCAGTTTGTAACCCATGTGACTACCTCTGCCCCCACCCCCAGATTTGCCAGCTTGTGGATTAGTCTCCTGTAGATAGGCCACATCTACTGCTGTGCCCTGGTCTATTTCCTTAGTCACCCACTCAAGGAAATCAATTAAGCTGGTCTGGCATGACCTCCCTGCAGTGAATCCATGTTGCCTTGGGTCCAGCAGCCCCCTTATCTCTAGGTAGTCCACCAGCCCTTCCTTAAATAGGGTTTCCATCATTTTACCTACTATTGAGGTCAAACTGAACAAGTACCAAGTTACCTCAAGGGACTTGTGGCAGAGGAGTGCAGGAACCTTTTTTCAAAAATTGCACTTTCAGCAGGGTTTGTCCAAAGTCGGCACTTGTGGAAAACTCCCTGCCATGAGTCCCTTGCGGTGCTCAAAGTAGTTTTGAAAAGCAAGCCCCATATGTCATATGAGGACAGACTTAAAACACTGAGGATGTACTCATTAGAACACATGGGTATACAAGGAGACCTCCTGATGATGTACACAATTCTAAATGATCAGGAACTAACAGATGAAATTGGGATAGTGATTCAATCTAAACCAAATGGACTAAGATCATATAAAATGCAATTAATGCTAGAAAACACTAAAAAGAATGTCAGAGTATATTTATTGGTAAAAAGGACAGGCAGATTATGGAATTCATTACCAGAGTACATAGTTCACAGTAGTAATAAGGAAACCTTTAAAAAGAGACTTGATGACAACCTAATATTGTGGTAAAATGTGCCCACTTATGTGGATGGACAGACTAGATGGGTAGTTTCACCTTTTTCTGTCCATAAACCCAGTGTAATAGCAAGTGTAATATCTTGTCTCGCATTGCTCTGCCTCCTGCCAGATACTTGCTGCCCATGTTTAGTCAAGACTTCAGTTCATTCTCCTGCCCTGTCTGGGGTCTCACACTGCTCAGCCTCCCATCCAGTGTGTGCTGTTCCTAGTGTTGTGGTGAGACTTTACTTCATTTACACCCTTTGGTCTCCCCCACTTCTGCCAGAACTGTGCCAGTAACATGACTTCTGGCACTTTTATCGTCCATGCTCTGACTCGGCAGTCAACTATCCCAGTGTTTCCTGTGAGTGCCTCGGGACATTAAAAATAATTAAATTTTACCTATTTATTCATTCATTTAATGATTTCAGACCTGGGGGGTTGCTATGAGCTAGGAGAAGTCATGTAGCTGGCTGAAGGAGTAGTCATGTAAGGAGCTCTCTAGTTGGCTGCTCTTGTGCCCCATTGTAGCCACACGTCATTCTCTTGAGTGAGTGAGCATGTCTCTTTCTCTCTCTCTTCCTTCAACCACTTCAGATCAGATCAGAGATGTTGCAGAGATAGCACATTGCCGTTGCTCACACAGCAGCACTAGTCCAGTAGGAAGGCTGATGGTAAGCATCTTAGAGTTTCTAGCCTCACAGACCACCCTCGACATTACAGAAGCCACTGATTGTTTGCAACTAAAGACAGTAGCTGCAGCACCCCTCTCCAGAATTTCACAAATGGGAGTCCAACCAGCAGCTCGGACTTGGACACAACATCTGTTTGCATTTTGCATGCAAATACAAGGTATTGTTTATCGCAGTCCCATCCAGCTCCAACAAGAGACAATAACCTCTAAGCTTTGATATTTCAATGTGAACACTATTGAAGAACATTAAACAGCAATAATTATTTAACTTATTTGGTCTAATCCATTAAGCTAAAAGTGACTGTTGAAAGAGGAGGCTGGATTTATAGAGCCCAACTGAGATTTTTTACAAAATAAGAGCTGCAGTCTTTTTGATGGTTCAGTTAGTGTTCACAGTATCCTCATCACCCCAGAATGGTGCTGCTGCTCACTTTCATCTAGTTGATATGTGGTGAGAGGGGAATGATTAAAATTCAGAGCCAATAGCAGTCAAGGCCACTAAAACAGACTTACCTTTGAACAAAAACACAGAAAGCCAACAAGAAAGCAACATTGATGGAAATATTTGTGTGAGGACCTCTTCCTGCTGAGGTTGATCAAAGGTGTTGCACACCTTTATTGCTAATAATTGCCATCTTAGTTCAACATTGAATGACATTATCCACCGACCCTGAATCCTGCGTTTTTCTTTATTTATATAAAGGAGAGTTTTGCAAGGAGCAGATGGCAAATAATACTGAAACACTGATTAATTTCAAGACTCACAGAATTTTATTGCTGTTTTGTTAATTGCAAGAGGGGTGATTTGCAAAAAAAGCTTAAATGCCTGAATTTTGCACATGATTGTTTATTTCAGGCATTATCTACAGCACAGCAACAACTGATGTATCACATTCAGTCATTTCAAGACTGTGCAAACATTAGAAACAGTAGCTTTCGCCCATGATCTGCAGAAATGATACTCAGTTGGTGGGAGGCATCATGCAGATGAAGGAAAACAGCTGCTGTCTGATAGATATGGATACCTCTTTTCAACTACACAAAATTTCTGCCCCTCAACTGGCAGAGCAGCATCATGATCAGCCTCACTGAACAGTAAACTGTCACAGTCAAGCCCATTGCAGCTTGAGCTGCACTGGATCCAATCGTCACACATTTCTGAAACCCACCATAAGAGCAATATGTTTGCCCTTGCACAAGTTTAAGGGCAAACATAAAAATGAATAGTGGGGAAGTAAAAGATTGCACTAATACAGGGCCCTAAATAAGGGAAAACTAGAACTATTTCAAAACAAACACAAAAACACACTGGGATGACTAAAAAGACTTTACACGTGCCCAAATTTACAACTATATTTAAAAACATAAACAACATTGTTTAGGTTCCCTTTACGTTTTACTAAACTGAAGTTGTTCATTTAAATGTACATCCAATGAGACTTTTGGTGAACACTGCAAGTATATAACAATTGAGCAATCCTTTTAGAAACTCAATTGTTTAACTGTGATTTAAATTTAAAGTTGTCCTAACAACTGTACATTGGGGTAGTGGGTAAATACTAAACACTAATATGCAACTAATGTCAAACCATTATGGCAGTGAATAAATTAAGCAATCATTCATGACAGGATATGGGTCATGCTGAGATCACCTTATACCAGAACTGGTGTGGCTGGGCACGAGGCCACAGGCCAAGTGCATCCAACACCCTAGAAGTGAGGTTATCCCAGCATGATCCACACCCTGGAGTGCATTATTGCTATTATACAATGGCTCATTAGTAAATAAAATGAAAAAAAAAGTTATCAAAATAGTTTTTATCTTGTATTTTTGACTATGGAGGCATATTTACATGAAAAATAGTTCCTATTCTGTTTGTCCTGTAGGTGGAGCTGTGTTCTTTTCAGCTGATGGTGCTAGCTTTATGTGTGGTATTCTCTTATGTCTGCTCCTTGTCCCTCCCCCCAATCCTCCTCTGTCCCTATGTGATTGAGAACCCTCCTGCAATTTATAGTAGTTTCAATTTTTTATGGTTCTATGGTATGGTGGCAGGCAAACCTGAAGAGTTCATACCAGGGACTGAAGGGAATCATGAAAGCCCAATACCAGTAAGTGGTGCGTGTCTGGTTCTGAAAAGCAGAAGAGATGTTTTGTGAAGGAACTGGGTTTTCCACTCGGCTTTGCTTTACATGGGAAAACTTCTTTAGTTTATGAATGGGAATAAAGCAAAAGGGGCTAGGGACAGAGTAAAAATGCACAAAATTGTACAATATGCAAATCAAATACAAGCCAATTGCTTATTGGTACAGGGGACTCACTTTGCCTCCAGTGATTTTCAATACATGTGCAATTTATTTAGAGGCAACGGAATGTGTTCTTGCTTTTTAAATAATTCCAGAGGTGTTGCTCTGGTTTTTAAAAATTCTTTAAATACTGTGATCAAGCAGAAAGAAATTGACAAATGGGGATGATATGTTATTGCAACTATTCAGAGATTTAACAAAATTTTGACTATTAGCTCTTTTTATGGCCCAAATGATGATGATTCAGAGTTCTTCATACATTTTTTTATCATGCTATCTGGCTTCTCAGGACCTTTTATCATAGGCAGGGATTTCAACCTATCATTAACTAACCTAGATAGATCAGGTGGATCAGACGATACTAAAAAACAAGCTGTATAAACAATAAAGGAATTTATGCTGGATCTAAAACAAATCGACATCTTTAGGGAAAAATATGCAGAAAACATTTTTGTTTTTCTCTAATGTTCACAGAACGGCTTAAAAAATTGATCACTTTCTTCTCTCAGAAGAAATAGTGCATAACTGTATAAAAATTAATTATGGAGCTATAAAAATCTCAGATCATTCCCTTGTAAATCTCCTCATAAATTACTTAAATAATCTGAACGACAGCAGAGATTACTGCTGGAAGTTCGACAACTGCTTATTTAACAATCTATCTTTTAAGCAGAAAATAAGGGTAGAGGCTGATTTTTTTCTTACAAAACAATAAAAAAGAGGCTGTATCCTCAATAACAATATCTTTGAAAGTTTACCTTAGAGGATCAATTATCTCTTATGCAGCTGCCAACAGAAAAATCTGTAAAGAAAAAACAGACCCATTAGAACATCGCCTCCTAGTTTCCAAAGCTTCATTTAATTTTTCTGCATGGGAGGAAGATTTAATCTTAGTATTAAAAATAAGACAAGAATTGAATGCTCTTCTGTCATATAGGGTGTATGGGGCCTTCCAAAATTCTAGGTCACATTATTATTTCTTTTCTGAGAAGCTTGACAGATTACTAGAGTATCAATTACAATGCGAATCTAACCAAAATACTGTACATAAAATTCAGCAAAAGTCTGGTCAAACATCGACTTCGTCTTTAAAAATTAATAAGGGTTTTCATAAATTATACAGTAATTTATACACACCTGATATTAATCCCTCCCAAAAATATATAGACAATTTCTTTCAAAACCTCCCCAGCATCCCTCTTTCAGGCTCATTAAGTCTAAAAATTGATAGTTCTGTAATGATAGAGGAAATCAAATTAGTAATTCACACTGCTCCAAACAGAAAATCACCAGGCCCTGATGGTTTCACGATGGAATTCTATAAAGAGTTCTCTGATATTCTTTCCCCACTATTATTTCAAGCCTATAGTGATATCGAAAAGGACAAGACCATATCAGAATCATTAAACGTCTATAATTATACTCATTTCAAAAAAAGACAAAAATCCCCTAAAATTCTGATCATACAGACCTATAGCTTTAATGAACATAGAATATATAAGATTATAATTAAAATCTGGGCTAATAGAGTTGCTTTGCATGTTCAGACCATCATACATTCAGACCAAACAGGGTTTATCCTGGTAATACACTTAATCGCAAACGTAAGAAAGGCCATTAATATCTTAGAACTAACAGGCCAAACCGAAATAGCCATTATTTCACTCAATGTAGAGAAGGCCTTTGATGAATGGAAATATATTTTTTTTTGTTAAGGAATGCCTGATATATGCACTTGTTCAGGGAAACATCAGAGCAGCAAAGAGACAGCCCGTGCTGCATCAAATCATGGGGCCAGCTGCAATGAAACCAGTAGCACTGAGCAGGTGTTGTTTTAATTAAATATTTTTTTCCTTCCCATATTTATACTTGTACTTTTAAATTACTTACTTGTGTGGATGACCAAGGGACAGACTGTGTGTTGGTGGGGGGTGGACATACATGTTTCAGTAAAGCCAGTCATTTAGGGGGAAACAGTGAGGATCAAATAGCTGTGCCATGATTTCTTCATATGTTTTGTTGTCATGTGTCTGCCTGGACTTCATACAGTGAGGATATATTCAATTAACCTCACTGTCTCAGGCACACACTGACCAATGAGAGCTCAGGAAATGTTCTTGCCATTGTATAATACTAAATGCACATATGCAGCTAATGTCAGCATTATAGTAGGATTTGCACAACGTTTTCAACACATGTGAATCTTTATTTCAGGTGCTGTATCACAAAGACTAACACTTGTGACAGTGTTTACACCAAAGTATTTGTCTTGTATGCTACTTGCGACAACTGCATCTGAGTGTAGGTGTTTACTTGTCTATCATACAGTATACACACATTCTTTTTTCACCTAGCTCAGGGTAGATATAGAGTTAACTCTGCTGCTCCTCACTGTGGGTCAGCCCTGTCCCTCTTCACAGCGCAAATGGAATGTTCATGGTGTCTCTTCGCTCCAATTACAATGGAGCCATTCTAATCACATGCATCCTTTTCAACCTTTTCTCACCCAAACTGTGGGAATAGATGAGTAACAATCTTTTTTTTATTGTGAAAGATTTTTATTCTTTTTCCTTTTTTCCATGAATAACAGATACAGGTACAATCAAATTATGGTCCAGCCATGAACGTACAAGTGCAGGAGTAAAAGCTATGAGCTAAAATAGCAATCTGTGGAAAGTCTAACTTATACCAATATCAATGCAACAGAAATCACATAGATGTAAGGCTGGGTTGAATACTGTTACCCTCACTTCCTAGCATAGTGCGATCAACATACTATTCATGATTATAAAATGTATATCACATAAGGCAGGTAAGCGATGTGACTATTTTTGGTGAGACAGAGGAATTGAACTTATTGTCTAGAAAGAATTCATGAGAGGAGCTTGGAGTAGTAACTATGTCAGCAGGGATGTTTAATCTTCTATTGGTACTAGAGGATGACATTGGGATTACCTCATCCCTTATACTGTAAGACTGGTAGAGCAATGCCTATATTGGGGGGCTGGTTGAGGGGGGTTCTGGTATTGACCTTAGATGCAACTGGATGAAAGGGACCCATTTGGTTTGGAAGATATGGAGTTTTCCCCTTAGCTATATGACAGCCTCTCAAATGTAACTACTCTTGCTAGTGCTGATTGCCAAGTAAGGAGGGAAGGCGGGAGAGGTTGTCTCCATTTCATGAGAATGGCTCTTAGCTTCCATAAGAGGAAGCAAGAGCCAATCTTTGGTAAGTGAAGTCTAGTGCAAGATGCACCATGTCTCCTAGAATTGCTAGAGTTGGGTGGCGTGGGACTACCCTGTGTAAGAGTTTGGAGCATTCTTGTAACAAACTCCTTCCAGTATTGCTTGATAGAGGGACACTCCTATAGTATGTGTAGCAGCCCAGCCTGTGGGGTGCCACATCTCCAGCAGTTTGAGTTAGGCATCAGTGCTTTACAATGTAGTATGCTTGGTGTATGAAACCAGTGGTGAACAATTTTAAACTGTATTAGCTGGCTTTTGGCATCAGTATAAGCTGAGTGTGCCCTACCAATGTACTCGTCCCAATCTAGTGCAGCTCCATCTCCCAGTCTTTCTTATGCGTTGGGCATCTCTTAAGATGGCATAAACTTTCCCTACTATACCCTTAGAGGACCTGGGTTTGTAAGACTGTTGCAGCCAGGCCTATTCAGGAGAATGCACTACGGTTTGCTTGCCACTTGGAATTGCTCCTTGATGCTGGAGGAATTTCCAGAAGTATTTTCTGGGAATGCCAAATTTAGCTTGCAGTTACTTGAAGCATAGGGGAGAGCCTGAATCATTGATCAAAATGTCCACTTCTGTCATAATCCATGCCCATTCCCAGTCTTTCCATATTACTGGTGCCCCTTTAATCTTAATATGGGGGTTGCTCCATAGGCTGGTGTATTGTCTAGGAGGTAACCATGCATCCTTAGGTCACTGTGTAATGTTACGGCACTTGATCCAGGCATGCTAGGTTTCCTGTATGATTGGATTGTGCCCCATGGCCTTTGTTCCCCTGCCACTTAACAGTACTCTGAGCCAGGTCACCCTAGCAAGGTGTTGCTCAAGGGTGACCCACTGTGGAGAGATTTCAGATGGAGGAGGCAGCCACTTTGTGGAATGTGCCATTCTATACACCCATACATACCCCTGAAATCAAGGTAACCAGAGGCCTCCTCTGTTCTAATGGGCACATAATTTAGCTTTGCTGATCCTCAGTTGTTTACTTTCCCAGAGGAAGGAGGATGTGATCAGATCAAGTTTGAGAAGAATTTTTTCTGGTACTCCTAAGGTGGATATTGAGAAAGAGGTAGGCTACCCTGCATAGCGCACACATTCTCATGGCTTCTATCTTCCCTTTTAAGGACAGATGCATCTAAAGCCATTTTCTTATTTCACTCTCTAAGGAGGACAGGGCAGGAAGGTAGTTCCTCTTGATGATGTCCGACCATTTGGTGGGCATCAGAACCCCCAAGTAAGAGAAGCCTTTTGGTGCCCAGGTAATGTTAGTGCTGGAAATGCAGCTGGCTTTGCTGTGATCATTCAGGGGAGACTGTGGTTTTGCTCCAATTCACTGCTGGCCCTGATGCAGACATGAAGGAGTCTGGTATTTGCATTATGCCTGGTATGGCTTGTGATGGGGTGAGATACTATGAGCAACAGATTGTCCTCATACAAGTTGACCAGGTTCTTTCTGGATTGAACCTCAATACCTGGGATGTTGTCCATGGCTAGAAGCTTTCTTGTGAGAGGGTCCAGCGCTAGTTGGAATTAAAGGGGTAAAAGAGGACACCCCTGGCATGTACCCATACCCAGGACAAATGATTAGGGTATGGTATTTTTCATGAGGACTGAAGCTGTAGGGACATTGTATAAAGCTGTAATCCAGCTCCAAAAGTATGGACCCACTCTGTAGCCTCCACCACATCATGAAGGTAACCCCATTCTTCGGAGTCAAATGCCTTGAGAAAATCTATGGTTATAGCAGCCATAGGGGTTTGAGAGTGCATGGCATGCCATATAAGGTTTAGAATGGTGCATACATTATCCACTCCTGTCTTGCTGTTGTGGAATCCAGCTTGGGCAGGGAGAATTACAGAGGGGAGAGTTTTTTCAAGCCTGTTCACCATAGCCATGGCCAATATTTTTGTGTTAGAAGTAATTAAGGAAATCAGATGATAACTCTAGCAGTCAAGGGGGTCATTGCGTTTCTTGGATATTAGGGTGATTAGGGCATTTTTCATGGTGGTAGGGAAAGTGTTGTTTACCCTGGCTTCATTTAATGCCCTCAGTAGGTGAGGAATGATTACTTGGGGCATTTTCTGATAAAGGTCCACCGTGAGGCCATCCTTACCAGGGGATTTCTCTTTGGTGAGTTGTTTAATTGCAGTAAATAATTCCTCTTTTGTGAGGGGTAGATCCAGTTCCTCACATAGTGCAGAGGATAGAAAGGGTACTGTGGTTGTACCCAAGAAGCTCTGTAGGGAGTGAGGGTATGAGAGGGAGGGCATCTTAGAGGCATAGGGCTTCTTGTTGAACTCCTTCATGGCCTCATTGACTGCCTTAGGGGTGGTCACAGTTTTCCCTTGAGCACCCCACAGGGCAGGAATCGGGGATTCGACTTTTTGCTAGAAGAGCCTGTAAACTAGGAGTCTACTCTCTTTCTCACCTGACTCCCAATAACTCTGTTTTGCTCTTAAAAGGAGCCATTCAGTTTGGCATTGCAGAAGGGTATTGATTTTGTATTTTAGGTTGATAATGGAGGTAAGAAGGTTGGGCGAGATGGGGGGGGTGTTGTTTAAACTGTGCCTCTTTCACTTGTAGCTCTGCTTGCAAGATAGCCACGTTTTGTGCTCTGACTTTTTTACAAGCTGATGTAAGGGAATTATCCTCCCCCTCATGAAGGCTTTGAATGCCTTTCATACAGTCCCTGAGGAGACCTCCCCATTGGTGATCTTCTGGAAATTAAGTTTAGACTCAGATTTAATTCAGCTTTGAAATTCTGGATCTTGAAGTGTTAGTGGGTTGTACGTCCACCTCAGTGATTTGCCTTGTTCCCCAGGTACAAAGATGAAAATGTCAACTGGGGCATAATCAGAGATGAGGATACTCTCTATTGTAGTACTAAGAATTGTACCAGCTGCCACACTATTGGCTAGCCAAAGTCAATATGACTGTATGACCCATGGACAGAACAGAAGAAGTAGTGTCTCCCTGTAGGGTGGTCTCGCCTCCAAACATCCGCAAAACCCCATTCAGACATAAAGGTCAATAGGGCACCCCATGCTTTGGGGTAAGAGTGTGATGTGACTGGATTTATCTAGCAATGGTTCTGAGGCAGGTCCAGGTCTCCACCCACACAAGTATAGGGAGTCCTGACCTCTCCTCTGTAATATCCAGTAGGGCCTGGCTTACTTGGAGTAGAAAGTCATCATTGCCTGTGTTGAGGGCATAGATGTTGCACAGCACTAACTCTCCTCCAGGTGTGCAAAAATGGGTGACTGTCCACCTGCCTTGCATGTCTCTGAGCATACGTACCTCTCTCCACCACAAGGATTTGTGAACCAGAATGGCAACCCCTTTGATTTTGGTCTTCACAGAGCTGTGTATTATTTGGCCAACCCACACCTTCCTCAAACAAAAGACACATTTGTCAGTGAGGTGTGTTTCCTGGATAGGAGCTACAGCCACCTTCAGCTTTTTGAGGTGTATGAGAACCTTAACTCACTTCACTGGGTGGCTGAGTCAATTGACATTCCACAATAGATATTTTGCCTCCATTCCCTGAGAGCTGCAGACTTGGTTGAACATTGTTTCCCAGCACTGTGAAGCTCTGGTGTCTATCTGACAACTGAGCAATGGGTAAGAGATCAGAAGAAGACTTATGAGGACTTAAAGGTTACAATGCCAGATATTGAATAGCTCCCAGAGATGGAATTACTGGGGGCATTCAGAGCTGGGGCTTGAAGCTAGCTGTAGCTCCTCCTCTAGAAAGGCAGCAGTTCAGAATGGTGAAATCTCCACCAGAATGATAGCTAGGCGGGTGCTTAATTATTTTGGGGGGGGTATTGGGGATCAATCCCTGAGACTCACCTCCCGTGAAGGTAGAATGTAAAAATGTTTACCATAGTGGTAGTACAAAGATCTTATACAGATAAGCACCTTCATGCTTACAGTATCACCAGAAAGGACTACAATACACAAATAGGTGATCTTGACAGACAACGTGCACCAAATGATTCAAAATAGAACACTTATCTACAGCTCACACAGTATAAGCAGATGTGTAGAATGTAGTTATTCAGCTTTGCCACCGTAGAGCAATACCAAGGGGATAGGTACGAATCTGTCCAAAGGAGAGACCCATCCTTATCCTTGGTGTAAAAAGCTGAGTCATCAACTGGGCAATCCAGGGGACAGATGAAAGCTGCCATTGACCATCTGAAGTATTCAGCGCGGATGGCCGAAGTGGTCATCTGGACAGCCCTGAGTTCCTCTGCAGGGGTTTGGGGGTGCCTTCCATCCTAGGTTCCAGTACTATAGGTTCCAGTCTGGGGCTGGAGAAGGCATTAGACCCCAGGCTCAGCATTCAAGCTATAAGCACTCATCTATAATAACTATAGAAACCTACAGCATGAACTATGAGGAGAGAGGAGAGAATAAGAGTGCAAAACTGAGCAAAGCCCAAAACTAAGCAACATAGGCAAACACTTTAACTAATAGTAATATCAGAGGGCAGTGAAGGGTGACATCAGCTGCATGAGAACAACAATCAGGTCTCCTCCCACTGTGGCTGAGAATTCATTGTGAATAGTAGCTTTGAATGGGGAGGGTGTTTCAGGAGTAGATCTTGGGGCAGGAGCTAATAGGGAGCAGTTCTACCACTGTTTAGATTGCACCTTGCCCCGTAGTATGAGGGAAATGAGTGCTCCCTGTACCTCATGTGGAGCTACCTCCTCCTTCTTTCCTTCTAGCGGGCCCCTCCCATACAGCAGTGTCATAGCCTAAGTTAATCCCAGCAGAGCTCCAGTATGGAGACTGGAAGGAAAGGGCTACCCTCCCTTATATAACATCATAGGTTAAAACATGGAGGGAAACATATGTGTGGCTTTCTGTTGTGAAAAAGAACAAAACAACTCTAGTTCACCAGTATTAATTTGCCCAAAGGAAGGGGCAGAGACCCAATGTTGTTTTCTGTGAAGGGAAGCCCTTAATTTGGGTGTGGGACAGAGTGTGTATATATCCATCCCGACAGTACCTTATGCACTGAATAAAGGTTGAGACTGCTGCAGATTGGGGAGGGGCAGACTGCAGGCAATTCGTAACCCAAGCAGAAATCAGCCAACATAGGGAGAAGAGGGGGACCAGGTTCACTACATACTGTGCAAAAGGAAATAAAGAGTAAGTTACAGGAGCCACTGCCCATGCCTCAGAAACCACTCTGTCAATTGTCGCAACCCACCACATACACGCACGCACACAAGCATGAACACACACACACACACACACACTCGTTATTTTCCTGGGGGAAAGATTAGTTTTCTAAGGGTTCCTTTGACTGATGGAGGCATCGACATCTACCCAGGGCACCTAAGCACAAGTAATCCATAGCGAAGAAAAAAATTAAAAAGAAAAAACATTATACACAGTTGTGATTACCCTTGTTAGTTAGTGGTGGTCACTACCTCAACATAGCAAATGGCAGGAACTACAACACATCTATTATTGAAAGGATACTAAATACAGATATGGTCCATTATGCCTGAGCCAATTGGGGGTACAAGTCTGAGGGACAGACTGAATTGCTGAGTGTTCAGGTCCCAATGTTTGCCACTACTTCGACAAAGGATCTCAAGCCTGGAGCAACATGAGGTGACTCAGGATCTACTACCTTCATGCCCATGTGTCCTCCATCAGTTCTGCCCAAGATTGCAGGCTACAGGGACATGTTGCCTGTAAGTGTTGTGTCGGGGGGGGTTGTGGTTCTTGCCCTTGTACTATGGTGATGGTAGAGACGTTTGCTGCCTTGGCGTGGGATGAGAGGGGGTGTTGGCACTGAATCTGGGCAGTGTGGTTGTGGGCTGCATGATCTGTGCCTTGTCCTGCTGACCTGTGGGATATTGGAGTTGGCCTGTTCTTTCCTTGGCTGAGCATAGTTTTCTTGGCAGGGAGATTTCACTGGCCCCATGTCCTTTGTTGCAGGGGAGGTCTGAGCACCATTTTGTGTAGGTTTGTTCACTGCCTCATGCTGCTGCTTCCTGCCATAATCTGCATGATTCTTGGTATTCTGCATTCTTGTGCACTCATCCCAGAGTCACCTGTGGGTTGGGGGTTCAGGCCTGGCATTTGGCCAGTATTGCTTGAGCCAACCTGCTACTTCATTTGTTTATCTCCCCTCAAACCCTTCGCCATTTCTGCTCACTCAAAAGTTTGTCAGGCCTTTGAAGCAATAAACAATTCCCGCTTTGAGAAGAGCAGTCTTCAGAGAATTGTATGATTTATGGAATTGCACAACCTCCTGCAAAAAGTCCTGATAAATTGATATGTGGGATCCCCTCCTAAATAGGTCCCCCTTTTCCCTGGTTGCCAGTAGTAGTCTTTCCTTTGTGGAGTATCTCAACAGGTAGATGACATTCAGTCTTGACTGAGAACCAGCAGCTGTGGGGGGACCCCTGGTGCAACGAGCCCTTTCCACTTCAATGGGCTCTTGCCAGAGAGGACCAAGGAGTTGGAGTAGAAGCTCAGCCAGAAATTATTCCATGTTTGCCCCTTCCACTTTTTTGGGAACCCTGAGGATCCTAATGTTATTTCTTCTACTTCTGTTATCCTGATCCTCAGTGTGTTTCCATAGCCTTCCCAGTCTGTGCTCATGTCCATCCAGTCATTGCAAAATTCTGCACTGGAAACTCTCAAAGTCCAAAACCTGCTGTTCCACAACATTAATTCTGTAAGATAGTGCCCTCACATCCTCTGAATTAGCTGTGCAGGTCACTTTTAACTCTGCCATGCCTGTTACAAGCGATTTTAAGAGCTGTGTCATGTATGCCAGGAGGTGCCATGATCCACCCCCTGCCTGGAGTTATTTCATGTGGCCCTCCTAGAACCTGAGATCGATGATGCCTCATGGTGTACTAGGGCACATGGTTGGGCCCGGAGTGCTGTTTGTCAAATTTCTGTCTGGTGATCTTGGTCAACTATGGCTGGTGATTTTTAGTCCGGATTACCGGCAGTTGTATCCACTATTGGTTGGAGCTTTAGGCACCCCTGGAGTGTCCAGTTGTAGGGTGAAAACTAAGTTTAAAGGTAGAACCAGGATGGGACAACATGATCAAGCTGCCATGTTGTTCAGAATCCACACATGCACCAAGAGTAACAATCTCTGAAGGAGGAAAGCAGAACTGTAGAAAAATACTTATTTTCTGACAATTTGTTTTGTTACTTTCTTTATGCTCCTGTACTGGGTGACCCTCCATCTCGCCGACCCCCCAGCTCCATCCTCCACTCACAGTGCACCTCTTACTTCTTCCATAGCTTAACCCCTGTGGCAGGCCGGCGGTCATCCATCAACCTGTTGAACATGGATCCAGTACTGGAGGTGCCTGCTAATTGTGAGAGTGGCGCTTGTGGGGGTCGGCATCATCCAGCCATGTCCAGGACACTTTTTCTCCTCCTTCATTTACTCCTGCCCTCCCAGAGGCAGAGCAATGCGAGTGTGAACACGGCTAGCTGTGAGCTTCCCACACAGCACACCAGCCGACTGCTCTGTCCCCATCCCTATGCACGGGACCCAGATGCTCCAACACCCAGCCACTGCTGGGTGTCAGAGATGCACCAGTCTCCATATCCCTCCCTCCCCGGGAGAGGAAAGCTGTCCTCCAGATGCATGATCCTCTCCCACCCTGTCTGACTCCCAGAGACCCACTCACACTGCAAACACAGGTTACCGGGATGGTAGGAGGTAAGGCATGATGCCTCAGCCCTTCATGCCACTGGGCCAGCCTTTTCTGGCAATTTTCAGCTACTGTGCTGTGAAATTTTGTTCTCTTGGGTCATGTTGATCCACCAGGATTTTCTATTTTGACCCTAACTTTTTCAAATGACAAGGGCATTGACATCTCATTAACCTATGGAGACCCAAATGGAAAACAGTGCTTCTGCCTTTCAGTTACCTGAGCTTTGTTAATTAATATGTATTCCTGTTTTACATTCTCACAGTACTGTCTGAGGATAGTGGGTGAACAGACAGACAGCACTCAGAAATATCAGATTAATACATCAGAAACGAAAATAATGAACTAAAATTTAAAATACTCAGAAACAGCTATTTTCATCAGGATAGGAGCACTTCTGTGTATAGGACTTCAAATCTTATTGCTGGTATTCTTTTCCAAAGAAACTTAATTCCTAAGCAATCCGAAATTTTGGTTGGACATGAAAGGCTTGCATTGCCTTTTCCTGCTCCAGTGAGAGTACTTCTGAACACTTCAGATATGATCTGTTTTCCTGTGCCTAGCAGTGGGGCTTATACACCCACCCACTGTACCATATGATCCTCCCCTTTTTGCAAAACTAATAATAGACAGCTCAAAACATCAGTTTTACATACAAGTTTCAGAATACAAAGCAATAAATGGGACAATGTAGAAATTCATGAAAACACATTTCAAATTGTATTTCTTTAGTCCTTAAACAGGCCTGAATAACAAACAAGCTTTAATGAACTTGTACATCTGTGACATCATGGACCTCCCATTTCTGGGTTTTTGTACTTGTCAGTAGGGCCTGTTGGTTCCTATAGGAATCCATGAAAACACTGGAAACTGGAAGGCCTGAAAGTACTCCTGAATCCAAGTAAGGCCAAACTTCAAATAAATGAAACAAAACAGTTCTTTGTGCTTAAAAATAAATTATTTTAGAATCTAGTACTTATTATTTTGAGTGGCTGTACCAGGGGTTAATAGGAATACTCTTTAAACAAACAAATGCTTTTAAACTTTTATTACTTTCTCAGGTAGGCTCCATGTGTGTTTTAGAAGTATTTTTTTTAAGAAGTGAAGTACTGTACATGCAAAGTGATTTTCTTTTTTAAATGTGCAGATAAAGATTGTGACTGTTTTTTTTTGGTAGAAAACATATAAACAAAGCAAGAAAATAAAGCAAATGTGTGAGCTGTCACCTTCATAAAGTAAATAGGGATACAGGGTTTAAACAGGGAGTTTTTCTTTCTCCAGCCCTGTAAGGTAGCTTTTATGAACTATTGTCTGCAGGTTAGGAGACTGTAAGCCACAGTTTGAATTTAGTTTGGAGCCTGGAGGGCATGGCATGGCTTACAATGTTCCCGTCAGCACTTCCGACTTACAACAAGAAAACGTTATAGTTTAAACAGTACATGGCTGCTTTCTGTATAGCACAAAATGGTCAAGCACCTTGTAGGTTTTTTATCCATTTTTAGGGCTATGGGTGAAGCTTACAGCCATTTTGGGATCATAAACATAGAATCCGATGGCAGATAAGGATCGCTTGGCCCACCTAGTCTTCCCATTTCCCTACCTAATGGATAAACTTGTCAGGAGGTCTAAACCTCATTCTCAGGTTCTTGGTGATAATGGGAATGCAAGGAATCACAGACACATTGCATAAGAGTAAAAAATGTGTTTATTACTACCAAAAAAGATAACTCACAGTTGCCCTAAATAGTTCTTACCAAATGTGAACTGGGAGCCAATGCTAAGCATTCCCTATTCCTCGAGGATTCTCCGTGTCTCTTGGGGTCTCCAAGGTAGGAGATGTAATGTCTTACATTATATACCTTTGATAATTGCTATGGGTACTGTGAGATAGAAACATTTCTAGTTACAGAGACAAGCCCTATTGGCTAAATTAGAGGTGGCCCCACAGTCCAAGATAACATTATACAATTTTGTAGTACTGTAGTTATCACTTTGTAAAGACAAAAGAAGCATAGTTGCACATATATCAGTGTAATAGTACAAATCACCAAAAGTTGGCAATGCCGACTTATATATCATAATCATTACAAGGACACAAGTGTCATAACATCTTGTAAGCAAGAAATACATATATGTATTAGAAAGCAAAGTGTATAACAATAATATGCATACATATCCTGACATCTACTCTTATACGGTAGTTGCCCTATACCCTATATGTTAGTGTAACATATGCCTAAGTGCTGGCTGTCTACAGTGTACCTCTGGGGGTGCCAATAAGGGTGCAGGGACCTTGTGTAACATTCACCCCTTGTTGCCTCTCAGGGCAACACTGCAGAAATAGGGAAATGGACAGACAGCAGGTGTTGTTTACAGACCCGACTCATGAGCCTTGTAAAGGAACTCCAGCTGCTCACAGTGTTGATGCAGTGTGTGCTGTAGGCAGCAAAGCATAATAATGAGAAAAAATAACAAAATCGCTTGTATAATAACAAAACCTTTAAATGTAATTTCTAACCAAGTGTTAGTTAATGCACTGTTCATATCACCATCATTAATAAGTGCAAGGACAGCTTCATTAGCTATAGTGATATTATTGCTGATATGGATGAGATGAGTATCTTTCCTCTCTAAAAGGGATTTTAATGTCAGTGTAAGAGGGTCAATGTGTACATTAAAATACGATAAATACTGAGATAGGGTGAGCAGATAATCAGGGTTACCATCAATGATATCAGCATCTATAAGAGGGACGGGGGTTATAACGGTATGTCCAATAACTGACTTCTGATGAGAGACAAAACAAAAATTAGTGTTATCAATAACACATGTTTGAGTGCCGTATACATAAGACTTTATAATAGTCACAACACAATACTACCCATCAGAATTATATTGCATTTTAACAGTGGGGATTCTCCATTTTTGCAACTGTACCGGACAGGTTTTTTCATATTCCAGTAAGTTAAATTGAACAAAACAGGTATATGCATAAATTGTAAATTATTATCAAATGTACCAGGTAAGGCAGTGGCTACTAGACCACTACGGGGACCAGGGGTATGTTTTGGACATTCCAAAAGCTGTTTATCAGTAGGGGGTAACAAGAAAGATACATGGCAGCAGAGGCCATGTTATGTACAACACAACATTTTCTGTCAGAGTCTTTAGACAAGGAACTACAATATGAGGGATCAATCAAGGCAGTGATATTGTATAAACCAGAATGTCTGAGGGCAGTCTGAAGCAAGTACAGTGAACCATTAGGGATAATTTTGCATTGGGCCAGCCATGGAAAGTTCACTTAGAAAGCTTGACCACTGGGAAAATTTGTCCTTGCGATGTGGTTTGCCACTCAGTTTGTAGGGTAGATTTATCAGTAGCAACAACTGAGACAGTGAGGTAGGCATCGGAACCTTCCAGGGCAGTAATAAAATTGTCGGGTATATTGATAGAAACTCCCTGTGATGCAGATGTTGGAGGATTAAGATGAGGAAGGAGGTGCTTTACCGTGCCTTGGGTGCAGGGGATAACTCCTGAGATGAGAAGAAAGTGGAACGAGAGAGCCATCTTGTCAGAGTACCTGAAAAAAACAAAACAAATATTAGTAAGTTAGTACTATTCCGCCCAATGGGGTGAGGAAAAGTAATTATACTCCTTTATATAGTTTCAGCTGGTTTGCATGTAACCATTTGTCAGTCAGTTTGTTGTTGTGCATGAGTCTAACTTGATAGACTGCGGGACTGAGCTTGTTGACAATTGGGTAAGGGCCTTCCCACTTATTGGAGAAGGAGTGTATGGGACGTGCAAATCTTAGAACCATTACCTGATCTTCAACTTGCCAATCCACCTCTTGTGAGTGTTTGTCAAACTGTATTTTAGACTGTTGCTGGGCCTTGCCCATGCAACTAGCAGCATACAAGTGTGTGTGTGTATGAGATCTTGTCTGAGTTTCTCCACATATTGGTCTACAGACACACAGTCTGCTGTGGTGGTATGCAGGTCAAACAACAAATGTTCAGGTAATCTCATCTATTTGACAGTCATCACCTCAAAAGGTGTGAACTGGATGGTGGCTGAGGGTGTGCCCTGATTGCCATAATGAGTAACAGCAATAGGGAATCCCAGGTCTTGAGATTGTCCTCAATGAATTTGGAAAGCATTTGCTTAATCCATCTGTTGGCTGTTTCTACTTGATCTGAAGATTGTGGATGTTAAGGTATGTGGAATTTCTGGTGAACTCCAAGGAGTTTGAGTGCTTCTTTCATCAACTCACCTGTAAAACTGGTTCCTTTGTCGGAGTCTACCTTGAGAGGTAGACCCCACCTGGAGACAAGCTGTTCCATCAGGACTTTGGCAGTGGTTTTAGCAGTACATGTCTTAGTGGGGAAAGCTTCAACCCACTTAGAGAAGAGATCAGTTACCGCAAGGGCATATTTGTTGTTCCTACTGGTATTGGTCAATGGGCCAATAAAATCAATCTGTATAGAATGCCAAGGGCCTGAGTGCCTTGTGGCAGTAGTTTGGCATTTTGTTTGGTAGGGATGGGATTGTTTTGCACAAAAACAAGGCAATTATGTATGTACTGTCTGACATCTTTGGTGACACCAGACCACCAGGCAGTGGTCTTGAATCTGTGGAGGGTGCTTTCTATTCCCTGGTATCCACCTGTAGGGGTGTCATGCACTTGGTGCAAAAATTCAGACTTCAGGTGTCTGGGGACCACCCACAATTTGGTGGGGGTATCATCTGGTTGGTACCAGATGATCTTGTCATCTGGGGATAAGTGTAATTTACCTTCATGCCTCCGGTAGGTGTTGTGGGTAGGTAAGTTCTGTTTAGTTCTCTTGTCAAGGAATCTGAACACATCTTTGAGTTCAGAGTCAGCATGCTAGGCTGCTGACAGGTCCAAGGTGAAAAAGGGTTTGGACTTCTTTTTAACTGCTGCAATGTGTTCAGCTGCCCTGGCTTCTGGGTAATCCATCATCCAGGTGTGTCCTCCTCGGGCCCCTTCCTTGCCAAGGGTGTCCACTGTGTCATTGAAGACATAATAGGGGTCATGTATGGAGTGAGCTTTAACTTTGTGTACATAGAGTTTGTGTGCAAACCTTTGTGCCAGTGAATGTATGTATAGTACTGCCATCAGAGGAGAGGAAGGAGTTCTTCTGCCAGAAAGGGAGAAATTCTGTAAGAGAACAACAAACCCAGTTAGAGTCTGTAAAGCTGATGGTATCCTCGGTCCCATGCTGAATAAACTCGAGGGCACAGGCCACTGCTGCAATCTTGGCATATTGTGATAATGCCACACTGCAACGCTTAGAAATTTTAACAGTGTTACCATAAGGATAAATCTCCAGAACACCCATCCCTGCAATTTGTTCTCCCTGGTAATAGGAAGCTGAACCATCTGTAAAGATACAACACAATGAGGTGTTCTCAAGTATTTGTGGTGTATCAGTGAGGACGGGACCTGGAACTAAAAGATCAGGTAGTTGCAATGTACAGTCATGGGGTTCTCCTTGGAAAAGGAGGCCATGCGCCAGCATGGATGGCATTTTGGTTGGGTAGACCTGGATATCTCTACCCTGGAGAAGAAGTGACCAGTGTGTCAGCATGGTATTAGATACTGACCCATCCTGTCTGATAGCAGAAAGGTAGCTGGGGTGTGATTTGTGTTGATAATCAGTGGAGAGTACCCAATGATACACAAGACGTGCTTGACAGCCCAGTAGGTGGCTAGAAGGTTCCTTTCACAAAGGCTGTACTTCTGTTCCACTGGGATCAAGAGCTGTGATGCATATGCAGTGGGTCTCAAAGTGTCATGGACCTTCTATTTATTTATTTATTTAGACAGCAGTCTGGGCCAGCACTGCTGACATAGCTATGTCAGAGGTGGCACATTCCAGATGGAATGGCAAGGCTGGATTGGGGTTGACCAGAGCTGGAGCTGAGACCAGGGCCTGCTTCAGTGACGTCACAGCCTGGGTGTGAATAGGGACCCAATTCTGGGGAATATCCTTTTTCAGTAATTCATACAGAGTAGCAGCCTTCTGAGCAAAATCACAAATAAAATCTCTAGAATAATTCACCCTACCTAGGAATCTCCTAAGAGTAGCCACACTAGTGGGTAATGGCAGATCTTGCAGTCCTTGTATCTTCTTCCAGGTTGGGCTTCAACCTTGATCAGCTATTCTCAGGCCCAGAACGAGTACCTCTTTCTGACACAGTTGTGCTTTTTCTGGGTTACATTTGAGGCCTACTCTCTGAATGAGAGTAAATAGTTTGTCCAAGAGATCTAAGCGTTGTTCCTGTGTGGCTGTTGCCAACAACAGGTCATCCAAATACTGCAAGAGACACTGGAGAATAGAGAAACCCTCAAGGGTGTCCATCATGTGTAGATGGAACAGGGAAGGGCTGTTATGGAATCCCTGTGGTAGGCAGGTCCTTGTGTACTGTCTACCCTCAAAGGTGAAAGCAAACGTATAATGACATTTGGGGGCCAATGGCAATGACCAGAAACCACTGGAGATATCCAGGCACTGAACCATTTTTAGTCACGGGTCAAAAGTCGTAGCACATAAGGTGCTGATGCCACAGTTGGAGCACAACTGAGGGTGACCTGATTCAGTCTTCTGTAGTCAATAGTAAGTCTCCAGGCACCTATGGGTTTCTTCACAGGCCACACTGGGGAGTTGGCAATAGAGACACATGTCCTGATTACACCTTGTTTGAGGAGTGATTTTATTGTTTCCCTAATAGAGGGCAAGGCCTCTGGTGGAAAAGGATATTGCCTTTGCCTCTCATGTGCTGGGCCTGTTACTTCTATGACAGTGTGCATTCTGCCACAGTCATGCTTATTGATGGCAAATGCCTCCAAATGCCTTTGTAGAATGGGGAGGAGCTTTGGGAAAAGCTCATGGTTCTTGAACAAATCTATGATGTCATACTCTTTATTATTGGCAGATACTGTTGCCACCACATGTGAGTCAGGAATCATGATGGTGTGGTATTGACCCTGAATCTATATCAGTAACATGTTGTCAAGGTCCACCACACAACCGTGTGGTGCCAAAAAGTCAATCCCAATTATGCTAGAGTGATCATACAATAGCATTACTTGGAAGGTGTGGTAGGCCTTTAGGTGTCCCAACTCTACAGGTAGCGGTAGAAAACGAATGCAGGCAACCTAGTCCCAGCTACTCCTGACATGTTGATCCTCCATCCGGTGGACCAAGGGGATGTCTCTGGGTGGTCATCATGTAACACAGACACAGACGCTCTTGTATCCAATAGTACTGTCAATAGGCAGCCCCTGACCTCGGCCTTCCATCTGCATCCAAGACCAGCTTGTTTACAATATGGACTGGGGCCTGTAATTGTTAATCTATACTCATGGAAGCATACAGAGATTGGGCCTGGCTCCTTTGAACCACCTCATCATGCTGCACTGATGCTATATAGGGAGCCACTTCTAGGTTCAGGCCTGTATGGGCCTGAAAGCCTGTACTTCTGGTGTCTCCATGGCCTGTTGAGGCCTGTGCTCCCGGTTGTATGGCTGCAAGGGCCTGAGTGGGAACAGCATCTGCTATGGAGATCACTTGCCCCAGAAGTTCTCGGAACTTCTGATTCTCTTTGTCTGTCTCACTATATGAAGGGCCTGGTCTTTGTTATTTACCCTTGTTATTCTTGTGGTGTTTCTTATTCTTACAGTAATTCCAGTTCCCACTCCAGTGTTGTTGTTGCTGCTGTTGGTGTGGTTGTTGGGCCTGCTGGGGGTGTTGGTTGTCTGTGGGGAGGGGCTGTTTCTCATGGGCCTGCCCTTCCACCATGTAGTGCGTCATGGTCTCCAGAGTAGTCTCCACGGTGGCTACTTTCTCGGAACTGGAGCCCAGATCACTGATGTAGAGTTGATAAACTCTCTCGGTTTTCCTAAGAATGTTGGCAAACCTCTCCATGTTGGGGTAGATGGTTGACTCTACCTTCTCTCTTACTGCAGGGATCATGTTCCTAAGGAACAGGGTCTTATATTCAATGAGCTCCACATCTGCAGCTTCCTGTGCAAGGTGCTTTCCTGCTCGGTAGGCCATCCAGAGCCTCTGGTGATAAGTCGCTGGACTTTCTTTTGTATTCTGTTTCACAGGATATGCAAGCATCACTCCTACTACACCTGGGCTGTGTGCAGAAATGAGTTCAGCTGCAACCTCGTCAAAGGTGGCATGGCCGTCTTGGTGGACGGCATCGGGGAGTTTAGCCCACAGTCCAGGATCAATGGTTTGGCGTAGGATCTGGACCTGGTAGTCTGCAGCGAGACTAAGCATTTCACATTTAGCATGCACCTTTTCCAAGTGACAGCTGAGGTTGTCGGACAGGATCATCCGACCAATACTGTCCACTATTTGCTGAACAGAGTAGGCCATTTGTACGGGATCATCGGGCTGATCAGGCAGAGGTAGGTTGCCCTGGGTGCCATCCAAGGCTGCCCGAGCTGTGGCCTCAGTCGTGGTATGAACTATTCCCTCCTGAGTGCCAGTCTCATGCAGAGGCTGCCTAATTTGGATTTTAAGGACCTGATTGTTTCTCTCAGAGATAGGTACAGTGTCTATCGCATGTTCAATCATTTTCTCTATCTCCTGCCTGTCTTCCGCATTAATAACGGCCACTGGTGGAGCCACTGGGATTAGACTTTGGCTTCCCCATCATGGAGCCCACCATGTTAGCATCGCCCATGATTTGCATCATGACGTTGATGGTGTATGACATGGGATAAGTGTAATGGGGATCCGCCATGTTGTGGATGGCAGGGTGGGGCATCTGGGCCATAGTAGGAGTGTGACTGGGCATTGTACTGCGAGAAGTCATCATCTGATACTTTCCCCTCAGATGACGTGGTTAAGGCAGGGGCTACATCTCCTATCTCCTTAACATGTCCAGCCAGAACCTCCCGCTGGTAGTGCAGTTTCACCATCTTGGATTCACATACTGTATGACTCACATTTGTAACCTTCATATCAAACTCATCCTACATCTGTTTCTGCAACACTCTACGAGGCGCTCAATTCATGATTGTCCCTAGTAGCCACTTCTAAGGCATTATGTACCTGTTTATCTCATCCTGTATCTCTCTCAACTCCTCACTCAATTGGTCATTCATCCATTCTTCTTAACACATCATTCATCTGCAAAGCCTGACTCCTATCCTGTCTCAAACTTTCACACTCCAACTTCAACATACAAAGTTCCTGCTCTCCTGCCTGGGTGGAATTATACAAAAGGGAATCCTTTTCATTATGCAGAGTTTGGAGTTCAGATTCTAAATCCTGCTCACATCTCACACATTCTGTTTCCTGCAAGCCCAACTCCTGTTTAAGAGATGAGATTTGCAGCTCAAGGGTTTGAAACCTCACTTCGGAGGCTTTCAGAGCAGCATAGAGAGCCATGACCAACAGCCACTTAGCTTCTCGCTTTCTGGCTGTTTGTCTCATCTTTGAGTACTGAGTTGAAATCCTCAGTACAGGGTTTTCAGATTGACTTGCGTCCCATGTGAAGTCAGCCCATTATTCATGGGAGGCAAGAAAGATTGAGACATCAACTCTCACTTCTGCACAGATATTTGATACGATGGCCATTGTGTGGGAGGGAACGAAAAATCAAACTGTTGAAAAGGCGCTGTGCTGTGTATCGATCCACAACAGGAGCACTTTATTCACAGTCAGGCTACTGTGCACTTGTAAGCTTGCAATACAAAACTGCTGTGGAGTGGGTTAAGTCAGCATCGACCACACCCAGAAAGCAGCCAGACTTCTAGTTATTACAAAGTGGTCGTAGAACAGGAGAGGTGATGAAGGAATGCACAACTACAGTCCCTGTTGGGAAGGGAATAGTTTGAAGCAACAAGTGAAACTCTGCAAACACCAAATATTGCCTTCCCATAGTCGCCAATTGTCAGGAGGTCTAGACCTCACTTTCAGGTTCTTGGCAATAATGGGAATGCAAGGAATCACAGACATGTTGCATAAGAGTAATTAACTTGTTTATTACTACCAAAAAGGATAAATCACAGTTGCCCTAAGCAGTTCTTACCAAATGCGAACTGGGAGCCAATGCTAAGTGTTCCCTATACCTTGAGGATTCTCCATCTCCCTTGGGGTCTCTAAGGTAGGAGACGTAATGTCTTACATTATATACTTATGATAATTACTATGGTTACTGTGAGCTAGAAACATGTCTAGTTACAGAGATGAGCCCTATTGGCTAAATTAAAGGTGGCTCCACAGTCCAAGATAACATTATACAATTTTGTAGTAGTCATCACTTTGTAAAGACAAAAGAAGCACAGTTGTACATATATCAGTGTAATAGTACAAATCACCAAAAGGTGGCAATGCCAACTTATATATTATAATCATTACAAGTATACAAGTGTCCTAACGTCTAATAAGCAAGAAATACATATATGTATTAGAAAGCAAAGTGTATAACAATAATATGCATACATAACCTGACATTTACTCTTATATGGTAGATGCTCTATACCCTACATATTGGTGTAACATATGCCTAAGTGCTGGCTGTCTATGGTGTACCTCTGGGGGTACCAATAAGGGTGCAGGGACCATGTGTAACAAGCGGCAGATCCTAGTTAACCAACAGCCTACTTCCTCCCACCCCCACTGGAATTGCCTTTATGTCTGTCCCATGCATTCTTGAATTCCCCCACTGTTTTTGACTCTATGACCTCTTCAGAAAGGCTGTTCCATGCATCTACAACCCCCTCTGTGAAGAAATGCTTCCTCACATTACCTCTGAGCCATCCCCCCTCTATCTTCAAATTGTGCCCCCTTGTTCTTGAGCATAACTTTTTCTGAAAGATGCTACCATCTTGGACTTTGTTGATTCCCTTGAGGTATTTGAAAATTTCTATCATGTCCCCCTCTCCCTCCTTTCCTCGAAGCTATACATCTTAAGATCCTTTAGTCTTTCTTCATATGTCTTCTGGTGCAGACCCTGCACCATTTTGTTTGCTCTCCTCTGGACAGCCTCCACCCTGTCTATGTCTTTGTGGAGATGGGGTCTGCAGAACAGTACACAGTACTCCAGATGTGGTCTTACCAACTGTCTGTACAGAGGGACAACAACTTCCTGTTTTCTACTGGTGATGCCTCTCTCTCTATGCATCCCAGTATCCCCCATCCCTCCTTACTACCTTCTCACATTGCTGGCCCACCATTAGATCATCTGATATGATAGCTCTAAAAAGGCAGATCGTGGAACCTTCCATTGGACTTTTGGAAGTATCCTTCCGAAGTCCAACGGAGCTTAATACCCTCCACCACGATTGGCTGCTACAGAATAACAGACGCACTATTTCAGCTGTTACTTCCACATTCTGGGGCATGAACTGTGCATGTGCAACTTGCATGCATGTGCAGTTCTGGCACCATCATGTTGTGAATGGCAAAATGCCATTCAGCACAGTTACTCATGCGGGAGTGCCACGCATGTACAGTTGCGTTGCCACCGCCAGCACTGCCATCATAGAAGACCACAAAGAAAACCATCTCACACCCTTCCACTGTTGCTGTCTACCCTGTTCTTTCCATTCCTGTCTCTTCACTGACATCGGGGTCCTCAATCCCCATTTCAGCATTATGTAGCCCCCTCCACTCATGTGGCACACTGGGAGCCCACCCCAGTGTGCCTAACTGTATTTTATTTTCCCCCACCCACTGATGACATCAGGGTGCCCAATCCCCATGTCAGCATCATGAACTCACCCACCCCCACTCATGTGGCACACTGGGAGCCCACACCGCAGTGCCCAAATGTATGTTTTTTTTCCCTGTAAATAAAGAAAACCATCCCCTGATGTGCATTTTTTATCTGTAAAAAATAAAACGGTCTCTTGTCATTGTATCAGTCCCCCTCCCCATCCCTACCTTCCCACTAAGCACCCACCTCCCATAACCTCCCCCCTTACCACATGCTTACCTCTGGAGGTTGGCACTGTCATCTTCTCTGGACAGGGACACATGTGTACTCTTCAAAGCTGAACTGCAGACTGAAGAATCAAAGATAAGCGTGCTATAATGACATTCAATGGGGTTTTCAACTTATGTTAATAAGTCATCCATTTTTTGGAAATGTGGCTCCAAATTTCAACATGGGGTTCTTGGGACCCCAACTTATGAAACTGTTTACTGTCATTTTGTTACTCGGTCCCAAAAGGTGATTTTGCGGTCACTGCATGGAATCACCTTTCAGGACTGAGTCACGAAATGACATTGGCACTGTTTATGAGGTGGGCTCCCAAAAAGCCCATGTTGCAAATTCAGTGGAAAAAATTCCAAAAAGTTACTTTTACAAGTGTGTGTTGCTCAGTTCCTACGCACGCTCCTAACTTTACCAGTTTTTAATATTTTTACTCCACATTTTCAACATTGCCATTTTTGCACACCTCCTTTTTAACAGTATAGCTGTCATTTTTCACATCCTGCCGGAAACATGTTTTTGCACCTGTGACACAGAAAGGCGTTGTTGGTCTGCAAAATCATCTTTCGGGACAAGTGAACAAAATGGCATCCTATTATAATCGCGACCACAAAATAGCGACTCCAAAATAGCGATTGTGATTTTAGCTACCGGTCAATAATGGCTAACCTGTACAAATAGCGATTTTGCCTGCCAATGCATGTACAATAACCATGACTTGCACAAAACACTCAGAGGAGACTTGAACTTACAGCAACTTCCACCTTTCCTTTAGCTGTAATTGAGAAGAGATGTGCCTTGCTACTGCAATTCCTTGCTGAGGAGGATGTCACCCTCCTTGTGGTGGTGATAGGTGACCTTTCAAAAGAAATGTCAGTATCAGCGGACACTCACAGTACAAGTTCAGAAATTTTGGAATCTGTTTGGAAGTCAGTACAATGCTTGTATAACTGAAAAGGCATCCTACACCCTCTCAACCAGCCACAGGAAAATAATCAGCAGAACAAGCCTTGACAGCTGTTGGATGGGTCGAGGTCCCAAATGGTTAGTGGCCGGTGGGCATCATGGATATAGCAAAACAAGTGAAAACTATTTCTTCTGGTGTTTCCCCAAGAAAAAAGACATTTGGCTTCATAAATCCAGTAGTTAGAGGGTTTGTCCAGCCTGTTATAAGTGCGGAGGATCACGCTTGCACTCCGACCTCACCCACTGTAACTTCAGGAGTCACTGCTTGTGTACAGCTCCTGCTATCAATATTATCCCAGAGGTATCACTGTGTATTAAAACACCTGTAATTACAGAGACCCTTCAAATCACCCATTCTGAAGCTCCCACTGTGCACTGCCAGCATAACAATGCCTCTATGACATCTGCACAAGCTAATTTGAATATTCTTCCTCTGGGAGGGAAAATACATGCAGAGGAAGTGAAAATGTTAAACAGATCCAGAAGCAAATAGCAGTCGCTATTATTACAGCATCATTAATATGTGCAGCACTAATAACTCAATGAGTTATTATAGCTCTCGCTGTTAAATAGTCGCCAATTTGGCGATCATGATTTTTCAGTCGTGATTTTCACATGGAACCAAACAAAATGACACTGGCACTCTTCATGAGCAGTGGTTCCAAAAAGGCCATATTGAAAATTTGGTGCAACACCTTCAAAAAATGGCCAAGTTACACCCAGGCTTTCAATAATTTCAATGCACACCTGTAACTTTACTCACTTGGCAGCTCGTCACAGCCTTATTGGCTCTGGCCAAAGCTTGTTTTAGCAAACCATCACATTTTAAAATTACAGATCAGAACACAGCATGCTATACCAAAAAGTATGGCTTGTGCATTCATTTCACTGTGCTTCATGTTACAATTATGGCTCAGTCTTTGGGCACAGTGTTAGCTAGCATTTGTATTTTATTTTAGCATTTTCTAAGCCATTTTCAGGAGCTTGGGGGCACTTAGAAGGACTGGAAAAGAAAACAAAAATGAAATTCAGAGGGAGATAATGGGGGCAGAAATTCTGCAGGTGGCTAGCATGACAGAACAGAAAAGAATAAAAAAAGGATAGTAAAGAGTACCAATATACTGTTGCACAATAGACTTTAGGAGAAAAGGAGATACCACAGAGTCCCTCCTAACCATGGTAGAGTGTCACCTTCTTGCATAACCCCCTATTCAAGGGGGAGTCAGTCCTCAAACTGAGTTCCTACCTAAGTTGGCAGGACTGGAGCATCCACCCACACTCTACAGAAGCCCCACCCCAGGGTTCACAGGCCCTTACTGTGAACATTAGTTGAGTGTTAACTGGAAGCACTAGGGCCATGATTGCTTTAACATCCCCAGCAAGCAAGAGCAGCACCACACAAATGATACTGGGTAGTAATTGTTGGTAGAGGAATTTTCTTCTATTTTTAACTGGTGGCTGGAGCAGTAATCACACACAGGTGTTGGCAGGCTTGACACTTCTGCAGAAGTGTAACATCAACCCAGTTTGCTGTAGTTGATGGACAGAAGATAGCAGTATTTGTAGACATCACATGGTGATGCCCTATTATTAAAAACCTGAATGTGATTTGGCCTACCTGAGAGCATCCCGATGCAGCAGTCTGCACTTGAACTGGGCTCCTTTTATCATTCTGTTACTTGTTGAAGGAATGCTGAAGCTGATCCTGCAAACCCTTCTAGCCCCAATGTAATTAACAGTAAGATTCTTGTAGAGAATAATACCTTTTACAACAGGCCCACCAAAGGAAAGGCAGTTTCTACAAAGGGACAAAATTGCATTTTCCCTGGATGTATGTATACTGTAACTACACAATGATGCAGAATGAGATTTTGGTCAATTAAGGTTGTTTGTTGAGTCATGCATAAATAACTGAAGCTCTGCTAATCCCTACATGATTTTGGATTTTATTCCAAGATAATTTATTATTTGATGTGTATGCTGCAATGGGTGTTCTACAAAAGAAAATCCACTTACCAGAGACAACAGACTGATTCTAGCTAATGCAGCAGAACTGATTGACTATATGCCAGTCTTAGAAACTGTTTCTATTACTTATGAGTGACTTATATAATTGACTGGGGGACCATGAGTGCTTTATAATATCAAGTTACCATGTAACTTTGATTTCCTAACATTTTCCTTCAAGGCTATATGAACTGTGATATTGATTTTTCCATTGTGGGCTGTGTTATTTTTGATTGTGGATCTAGCCAATGAGAAACTGTTTGTATAGTCTTTGATTTTAAATGTGGATATAAGCTTGCAGCCAGGGCATAGCCGTTACCTTTTCCTTGATAAAAATAATTTGCTAAACAGCTCTGTGATTATATGATATTGAAAAAATAATTTTATTTTTCCTCTCTAAAATATATATGTATAAAATATTTCTGAGAATTATTTGGGGAAATTATTCAATGTATTCTGTGTCTTTACTTACCTCAGTTAAAATATAAGTACAAAATGACCAGTCTACAAATTGGCATTGCTAGGCATGACAATCTATTTTTTGTGTTACAGTTTTTTTTTCTTATTTGGCATCATAATGGAGAACTGTGTTGAACGTGTACATCATTTTCCATGTAGAAACTTCTTAAATGATAGTGGGTTTACGTTCATTTAAGGTCTACAGTAGAACACTAATGTATTGCAATGATAAAAGCATAACAGGACATCAACTACATCACATAGCTCTACAATGGCTTTAACCACCCATTTGTTAGTGAGAAACACCCACTGACTTTACGAAAGGGCTAGTAAAAATGGAACAATAACTTAATGTAAAAGAGTATTTTAAACTGCTTTTACAGGCCTGCAGGTTAGAGCCAGTTCTCCTCAAAGAGCAGGCGACGCCACTAAGAGAACTTTTACAAAACATAATATTTAGACACAGTCCAACTTATATTTTTCATTAGTTATATATTCCTCCCCCATTATTTATTACTGCCATCATCTGCAAGAAAACAGGAACTTTACCCCTGCAGAGTTTTACCTGTTCTTGTTGATTTCTCCTTACCTGAGGTCATAATGCACTGCTTGTGACATCACAGTTATTCCCATGACAACAGATTGTGATGTCACCACAGAGGATTGTTACATGAAGTAGGAAGTAAGTTATAGAGGCAGAGGAACTCTAAGGGAGAAATACTGGGGAGAAATATCATGTATTCATGCAAATGTCCTTAGTAATAAATAATGGGGAGGAGAAATCTATAGACTATATAAGGAATGCAAGCCGAATCATACCTAAATATTATCTTTTTAAAAGTTTTCTTTGAGGCATCAACAGCTCTTTAAACTTAATATTCAAAAAAGCGTAATCAAAATACATGTTATTTATTTGGTTTCTGTCTCTTTCTCCCCTCAACATGCTTGTACTCTTAAGCCCAACCTCCAGTGCAAGGCCTTATGGGTAGCATAATTATTTTGAGACTCATCATGGTTGATTTAAGCAATAATGCACTATGGGGGTGTGTTGTGAGATTTACACACACTTTGGGTGTGGTGTGTCACAAGGCCGCAGGCTGAGTGCTGTAAACCACCCGGAGCATGTGTAAATCTCACAACAGTACCACCCCCTGGAGTGCATTATTGTGATTATAAAATGGAATAAAGCAAAAAAAAATTTAATGCAGGACAATACTGTATTATTATTAATTTCAAGGAAAATATGGGGTTTTATTCTTCCACCTATGATTAAATAGTCCCAACTTGGCATATGGGGATTTGTCTTGTGTACAAATTTTAGTGTCTAAACAACATGGAAGCATGTTAATGAGGAGCTTTTTTATGAAGCCAGCAATTCACAACTGACATTGCGATCTGCAGCTCATCACCTGATTCAACTAAGGATGAAAGTGAAAATTTTGGGGGAGCTAACATGAACGCAGGAGGGGCCTGCATGTTAATTTCATTCTCCACCCCATTCTTAGTGTGCTGCTGTGGGGCCATGCATGAGGGTGGAGTCAGTAACGCATCATCAGCAGCGTGGCGAGTCATAGCGGGTAGCAGATGAGAAAGGTAAACAGTTTCATTAATAAGAACTACCATGTTTGTGTCAGTCAAGCACGTACTGGAGTTTTCCATAAAGTAAATATGATGGTGTGCCCTAACATTGGTCCCTATTAGCCTCAGCCTTTCCACTTCATGGTCACTCAGTACCAGTGCAGCAGCTTAGCGATTGAGCACAGACAAAAAAATTATTGAGGATCTCATCAAAGACAGGACCTTTACAGAAATTTCAGTAGGTCTGAGGCATTTTGAAACAGGGGTCTTACACTATATGTAAAATAGATTTTTATGGGTCTACTAATAATTATGCTGACCAAAGCAATGTCTCAGGAGCATTACTGGTTGTCAAAATTGCGGTTGTCTAGGTTGCCACTGTTTGGTCACCTGATACCGATTTGAACAGATGTTATCAGGTCAGTATTGATCAGCTGGCCCTTCATCCATGTGTTTGCTGAGAGATTTATACACAGCTAAACACCCAGTCTAACCAATCACCTTGCAGAATTTTTCTTGTCCATTTTATAATTACTATGTTTGCCCTTGTGCTTGCCAAAATGAACATATTGCTGTGATATTCTGTGTTTCTATGATATTGGATTTCAGAAGTATGTCACTGCCAGGTCCAATGCAACTCAACTGTGACAGACCAATGATCAGTGAGGCTGATTGTGATGCTGCTCTGCCAGTTGATAAGTAGAAACTTTGTGTAGTTGAAAAGAGGTAGCCACACTTATAATGTTTTTTTGACTTTACCTGTTTTCAGGGGCAACCCAGGAACAGACAGTGGCTGTCTTACTTCATCTGCATGATACTGTCCACCAACCGGTTGAGCGGCACTTCTGCAGATCATGGGAGAGAGCTGCTGTTACTGATGTTCACACAGTCCAAGCTGCTGGTTGGGCTCCTGTTTGCAAAATCCCAGTGTGGGGTGCTACAGCTGTCATCTTTGTTTGCAAACTATCAGTGTGACTTCTGTACAGTCAGGGTTGGTCAGCTGTAAAGAGGAGACAGGCACAGTGTAAGTCAGCTCTGGCTACTGCAGGCCATACAGCAGGATAATTTAGCAGACTGGGAAAAGGTGCAGGGGGATTTTTAAAAGATCTGACACATTTTTGTTTACTGTGTGCTGGTACTGAAGTAGGTGGCACAGGAATCCATTGATTTTTTTATTGCTTTCCACTTCGGCAGGAGCAGGGCAGGTTGAATTTAACAGACTGGAAAAGGTTTGGTGGGATTTTGAAGAAATTATTTGACAAATAATGTATTTGCTGACTACTGGTAGTGTAGCAAGGCACAAAAATCCATCTTATTATTTTTTGCCTCTGCATGTGTGCCAACCAGTCAGTAAATGAAAAATAAAGTATACCATTGTATAAAACACAAGGTCACAAGGTTTCATAGTAGGGTGGTCTGTGATCTGTTGGTGATGGTGGTGTAGCCTGATGGCATCACTCTTCCCTGTCACCACACGAGTTTTATGGCACTTTGGCATGTCCATGTACTGGGTGTACAGCATGCATGTCACATGGTGGGGAGGTGCTAGACCAAATAAGCATGGGGTAGGTTATTTAATAAACTAGTCATTACTGGTCAAAAACAGTGGCCTAAATTAATAATAATAATAATAAAACTGGGGTGGCACCCTTCCCCCTACTTGCCCTTCTCATGTAGGCATCTAAGAATCATCATCAACTATTGTTAGTTATTGTCAAGGCCCCTGGAATTCTGCGGTTCTTCAGTTGCAGAATTTGCTGCAGAATTTGCAGCATGCCACAGAATATATATAGTGCCACAGAATTCATTGTTTTTAGTGACTTTTCATATAAATATACTGTTTTTCCATAGTGTCAGGCTTTCTTTCCCACCTCATTTATCCTGAAGCTCCTCCTCTATGCTCAGCATATGATGTCATCGATGACATCACATCATATTTAGCCAATGACAGGACTGCACTCTGCCAGAGAAATTAATAAATCATACCACAGAAATCAAAAAATGCTGCCACAGAAGTCCAGGAGCTCTGCCACAGAAATCAGAAAATTCTGCCGCAGAACACCAGGGGCCCTGGTTATTGTTAACATCCAGTGGCAGCAGCACTGCGTCATCATGGCTGATGCAAATAGAAAGCATGAAGAGAAGAATAGCAGTAGAAATCTTTATTTTTATACAGGTAAAGTGTTGGTTACCACACATCATCAGGGCAATAATGCCTCAGTTGCAAGTTGGTTATTTTTACATTTGTATAACCTTAATTGTAACCTGGTCCTGTTTATACATGTACAGTTTCAGTGGAGTACAAACATATGAATGGAAACAGAATATACTTAAGAAGAATACATAAGAATAAACAATATCAAATAGAAATACAAATACATTATGTTCCTGTTATAATGCACTAAACAATCAACTTATCTAAAACAGCTGCATTGTTCTGCTAGTTCATGTTTAATAACCATATTAAATGCCCTGGGATTTGATGCAAAAGATTTAGTGCTTTCATCAGTGCTGTTCCAAAGAACACAAATTCCATGGGAGAAAACCATTACCCATATCTGTTTTTAGGCATAAGTTCAACATATTCTCTTTGTGAATTATATCTTAAATTGTATTTATGTTCAGCTTTTCCTATCTTCTCAAATAATCTAACATACCAGTTTTAGATTAAGATTTTATTTACTAAATTAGCACAGATCATTTTTCTTCTGTTTTCTAGTGGGATCCATCCTAATCTCTCATTCATTAAGTAATGATGAGTAGTATAATCATAATGTAATGCAAATCTAGTTAATTTATTGTAGGCAAGTTTCACTTTCTTTAGGTTTGTACTATTTGCAAATCTATAAATTTGGCCCCCATTGTCTAAATATGAATGAGGTAAGTTTTTATAGTATGTTGCATTTTTTTGTTTCTGCAATATGCTGTGCAACTAAACATCCCAAGTCTGTTATAGACTTTTTGGGTTATGCCTTTGCTATGATGAGCAAATGTTACATTTATGTCCACCCAATTATCTAAGTACTTGTATTCCATCACTTGGAAGAGTTCTGCTCAATCAGTAGTTAGTATTTTTAACTTTGCATCACTTTTTCCAGCTCCCAGTGGTGTTCGAGTAGAACGCCATGACCGTGACTTGTGATTTCCAACTGTTTAATAATAACCCTGAATGTGCAATCCAAGAATGCACCACAGGGAAATCTGTTTGCAACTTTTCCCTCACTTGATTACAGTCTCTACCAGGTACAAGTGACAGTGTCATCTGCATGAAGACAAATCTCAGAGTTTTTGTTGAATTTGGCAATCTAGTCATTTGAATCAAGAATAACTGAGGACTCAGTATGGAGGCCTGTGAAACCACTCTGCTCACTGTATTATACTTGGATAAGTTACCTTCTACATTAGCTCACTATGTCCTATTTGTATTGTTCAAGTTAAACCATCAAAAACATCTTTAGAAATCATATTGGTTTCACCCAATCACTCCATAAGAATTTGGTGGTTTACCAAATGATATCCTTTGGAGAAATCCATGGACATTTCACCAACCCCCATTCCTCTATCCTAAAGACTTTCAACCAAGTCTAGAAGGCCAGTAAGTGTGGTGCTGGTAGAATGCCCTTTCTAAAGCCTGATTGGAATTTGGTAATGAGATTATATTTTTACAAGTAGTTGTACATATCACGATGAACCAAACTTTCAAGTACTTTAGATACCATGGGCAGGAGGGTGATTAGTCAAATGTTAGGTGGCATATTTTGTTCACTGTTTTTAAAGAATGGAATTATTTTAGCTGCTTTCTATTATTCAGGATATTTACCTTCACTGAGGCTCCAGCTGAATAATTTTGCAAGTGTAAGTGCTATGATGTCAGCTGCATCTTTTAAGATTATGGGACTAGATTTTCAGATGCCTGAGATTGCCACAAGCCCCAGGTGCACCAAAGATATGGCACACTGCATTTATAGCAATCTGAATGGATTTTCTATCCTTTGCAGCAACTGACACAAGCTAGACCATCTTTTTGTGGTCTAGCTTGTATCAGTACCGGGGACCATTTTTACAGAGCTTGCACCTGAGATTTGGCACAAACTGTGGTAAAGTGGGCAAACTGACATCAAAGTCTATGTTGCAACTGCACATTAGATTGTAAAATCAGATGCAGTTACCGCAAACAGGACTGGCATAGCTATGGGATTGAGTGGTGTACCGCAGATCTTGATGCAAGCCCTGTACCAGCCTTTGAAAATCCAGCCCCTAGTCTCTAGAGTCAAAACCATTTAGCCCACACCATTTTTTAACTTTCAACTTCCTTACAAATTATAACACATCATTACCAGAAATCACTTTAAATCTATGTTATTAACAGACTGCACATTATCCCATGGCTCATTTGTTTTTAAAGCTTCTGCTTTAGAATGTAACTCTGAGATCTCTGTGTCTGGCAAATAAGAAATCATTAAGAATATTTTCAGAGTTCAGAGAATTTTAAAGAAATCCGTTTAGTTCTGTTTGGATAGGAGGTTAGTTTTTTTACCAGATTTTCAAAATATTTAATGTAATCGCAATATTGTTTCGGTTCTGTTGTTTCTATTGCTTTCCTAGTATAATAGTTTATTTTTTCTCTCTTGCTTTTTTAGATGTAGATAATTTTGTTTCTTTTTATGATCCTCCCAATCCTCTGTTTTTAGTGTTCTTTAGTGCTAACTCCCATATTCTCCTTTTAACCCTGATGTCTTTTTTGAGTTTCTCATTTATCCAAATAACATGATTTTGTCTCTGTTCCATTGTCTTAAAAGGTGCCAGTTCATTACATACTTCTAAGAAAAAGTTGGAAAATTCTCTACTGTCACGTCCAGAATTGTATTAGAAACAGTCTCAACTCACTGATTTGAGCCAAATATCTCTTTATTGTATGTCTTAAAACAATGTCTTTTGATTACTCTCATTTGAGTCAATTAATGGTGTTATGCTCACCTAAGTCTGGGGAGTTTACATCTACTTTTTCAATGCCAGTTTTAGAAGAGACAAACAAATCAAGTTTGTTCCTAGGACTAGAAAGGGAGCCATAGAAGAGGTGACAAACCAATGCATCAGGATGGTAAACAAAGGCAAGAAAAGAAAGAAACCAATATGCTTCATGAGAGAGGTGGCAGACAAGGTAAGGGCCAAAAGGACAAGTTTCAGGAAATATAAGGAGACTCAAACAGAGGAAGACATGGAGGTGTACCTAAGGGATCTAAGGGAAGCAGGAAAGGCTATAAGGAGCACAAAGGCATGGACTGAGGAAAGATTAGCACAAATGGTGAAGAAAGGGGACAAGATATTCTATAGGTACATCAGAGAAAGAAGGAAAATGGGGGGGGGGTTGTAAGGCTCAGAAGGGATACAGGAGAGTAAGAAAGGGAACCTGTAAAGGCAGAAATACTGAACAAAATACTTCTATTCAGTAACAAAATACTTCTATTCAGTATTCACTGAAGAAGGGGAGGGTCAGGGACCACAACAGGATAGCAGACACAGTGGGGAAGGGGGTAATCGCTAGTCCATTCACAGTGGAGAGAGTCCTAGAGGAGCTCACAAAACTGAATGTGGACAAAGCAATGGGGCCAGATGGCTTATACCTGAGGATATTAAGGTAGCTATGAAGAGAGCTAGCAGCACCTCTGGCAGCCACATTCACCAAGTCACTCAACACAAGATTGGTTCTAGTGGACCGGAGGAGGGCACATGTTGCCCTCTTCACAAAAGTGGTAGTAGGGAGGAGGCAGGGAACTACAGACCTGTCAGCCTAACCTCAGTAGTAGGTATTATCATGGAGGCACTGCTTAAAGAAAGAATAGTGGCACACTTGGAGTCCAACAGTGCTCAGCACTGAAGGCAACATGGATTCACAACAGGAAGGCTGTGTCAGATGAATCTGATAGATTTTTTTGACTGGATGATGAAGCAGGTAAATCGGGGGGGGTCAGTGGACATCGCCTACCTCAGTTTCAGCAAGGCCTTTGTCACCGTCCCACATAAAAGGCTGGTGAATAAGGTGAGTAGTCTGGCCATGGGGCACCAGGTGGTAGACTAGCTTAGGAACTGGCTAGCAGACAGGAAGGAGAGGGTGGTGGTAAATGGGACCTCATCCGAGGAGAGGAGGAGGATGACAAGTGGGGTACATCAGGAATCAGTCCTTGGGCTAGTCCTGTTCAGTGTCATCAGTAACATAGCTGTTGGGCTGGAGGGAAAGGTCTGTCTGTTTGCAGATGACACCAATATCTGCAACAGGGTGGATACTCTGGATAGGGTGGAGAGAATGAAAAGGGACCTGGGGAAGCTTAAAAAACTGGTCTGCTGTGTGGCAACTGAGGTTCAGTTTGATGAAGTACAAAATAATATACTTGGGTCAAGGGAACCCTGGGGAGACCTACAAGATGGGGGGAGTTGCTGATGATCATCAAGGAAAAAAGGAACCTGGGGGTCATAATTTCAGATGATCTAAAGGGGGTTTAAACAGAATACATAAAGGATAGAGGGAGGGCAAGTGGCATGATGGGGTGCATAGGCAGAGGTATCACTAGCAGAAGAAGGGAGGTAGTGATGCCATTGTATAAAACACTGGTGAGGCCTCACCTAGAGTAATATGTGCAATTCTGGAGGTCGCACCTTTGTAAGGAATTTGACAGGGCGGAGGGTTCCAAAGAAGGCCAACTAAGATGGTATGGGGCATGCACCAGAAAACATATGAGGAGAGTTTAAAGAACCTCAATATGTACTCGCTGAAGGAGAGGAGGGATCAGGGTGACATGATAGAAACAGTCAAGTACCTTGAGGGCATAAACAAGTTTCGGGGGGGGGAGACATCTTCCAATATAGGAGTATAAGAACAAAGGAGCATGATATGAAATTGGAAGGTAAGGAAGTTTTTCTTCATGGACAGGGTGGTGGACCCATGCAATAGTCTACCACAGGAAGTGGTGGGAGCGAGCCAGTGGAGGGGTTTAATCATGCCTGGGACAGGCATAAGGAAACCTTTGAAGGGGGAAGGAGGGGGTGAAAAGCCATTGACCAGGTAAGGACAGAGGCTTCAAACCAGTATAGAGCTTACAAGCACACTAGATGGGCCTAGCAATCCTTATCTGATGGCAATTTCTATGTTTCTAAGACTATTTAATCTTCCTTTTCTGCTTGGTTCAATAAAAAAATTTGTGTCAAATCTAAGGATTTAAAGTTATGTTTAAGGTTCTTGCCTCTTGGGTATCCCCAGGCAGCAGTAAAATCCCCTATTAATGTTAATCTGTAGTGAACTGTACAGGTCTGTATAGTTTCTGCAAGTTTATGATATGCCTCTATCTTTGTCTTTGTAGATGAATAAGTCACTCCCATAACCAAGTTCAATGTCTGCAGTTGTACCAATAAACATTCTATATTCTCAATTGACCTGAGATATATATATATATATATATATATATATATATCTATATATATATATATATTTGTGTAGGAACCAGTTATCATTTATGAAATAGTACCCCCTCACACACACACACATTGGTGTCTATCAGCTATTTGGGAAAATTAATTCTCCAATTCAAATTCACTTTTGGAAGTTTTATTGTTTAACCAGCTATAAGTGAGAGCAATTGTCTTCTGACAATCCCTTCCTAAGTGATTCAGTGTCCACACCTGGTTTTGGGTGCATGAAAGGCAATTAATTTATTTTCACCATTAAAATATATTACAGAAACTTAATCAGAAATTCATCAACATAACAGTTGTTCCTTCATTGTCCATATACTTCCATTCAATCTTGCACTGAATATTCCTCAGTCCATCCTGGTCTTCACCTTTTAGTCCTTCATTCTTGGAGTTCGGATGCTTCATCCAACCCCCACCACCATCAATCAGTTCTCCCTACCTTCTTAGGCTAGATCTGGATGTCTTAACCCGACCCCTATCCCTTCTCTAACCCTCCACCTTCAAAGCATGTCCAGGTGCCAAGCACCTGGCCTGTGTAACCTACCCCTTCCACCATCTGCCCCCCTCTTTGCCCTCTATGCCCTCCCCCAACTCCCATTCCACTAGCCCCCACATCCAGCTTGCGTTAGATGGTGGGGCTTTCCCCCTTGCAGGACCCCTTTATATCTCACCTAGCCTAGTTTCCCCCACCTGCCAGAAAGGTAGTAAAAAACAGGCCATGCCTACCTTTGAAATATGGATCTCATCCCCCTATGCAAATCCGGTTAGTCAAAGTTGATTCCTTAGTGCGTTATGTAGCTGCCCCATACCTCCCTTATAAACCCCGCTACTCTATAGTTAATCCTCTTGCAGGCCCTATCAATTGCCCCGATGTGGACTGCATGTCTCCACACCCATCGGGATATGGTCTCTAACCAGACTATTTCCACCCCTGACCACCATGTTTTTATGACCCATAGATTGGCCTGAATAGCTTGTAATAAAATTCTCAAGGCATTCTTCCCAGGTCGTTCTCCTCAAGGTGGATCACCAAGATGTCTGGTTTTCACCAAACCAATGCTAGCTCTTCCATCAGCGGAAGCAACTGGGCCCAACGCATGCCCAAGACCCCTTTCCAGTGAATCTGTGAGTTCCTTAGTCCCTTCAGGTATTCCCTGCCCTGTTGGCCAGGTGCTGTGTGCCCCTCCACCCAATATATGTATGAGTGCCCCACAATCCACATAGACTTATTCCTGCATGCACCTGCTGACACAAGAAAAGAAAAGAAACATAATTAATTCAAGTTCTGACATATTGTTTGTAACAGGCAGATCTCCATCTGCCAAGTTATTTGATTTCTTCTTCCGATGCCCCTGGGCCAGGGTGAAGGCTGCCCCAATCCTAAATGAATGAGTGGCGGGAATTGTTCTGGGTCATGACCTTTGAATGCCAACACCATTTTCAAGAGTCCCCCCACCTGGTAACAAGTCACCAGCCCGCTGTCCCCATGTTGGAACCAGGGGCCCATGCCCCAGGGGCGAACAGCCCAGTATTGCTCCATCACCTGGACTGCACACCCCTGGTCCCCCTGGATTTGCTTGATCTGCACACGAGCCCCCTACCCAAATTGGTCAGTTTAAGAATGCCATAACCAAATACCCAAACCTTCTTTGTTAAACTGAACCCCTCCCCACTGCAGTCCTCCCCCAATATCCCTTTTGTACCTGGGCACCACCTTCCCTACCCAGAAGGCCCCTTTGTACATAAAGGTAAAAACCACCGGAATGGGCAGGCCTCATTGGCCAAAATGCATATTACATCCAATGCCCTCAGGACAGTAGATAAAATATCCAGGGCGATTGGTCTCTTGGAGTCTGACTGTGGGGCCCACCCCTTCTGCCACCCTAACAGCATGTGCCATACCTGCCTGCTGGCGGTAGGCTCTAGCCAACTCCTGGTGCTGCAGGCCCAAACAATACCAGCTAACTGCACCACCATGGATGAAGGGGCCCCCCCCTTTTTCCCCCATCTCTCCACCATGAACCTGATTACCTGCTCTTCGGTGACTGGCAGACTGACCATCATGCCTTGCTTTGACCGAAACCCCTGTAAGGCTTCCCATGCACCTTCGTAGGCCTTCAGAGTGTTGGCTGACCATGAGTTCTGGTATAGCATTCGGGATCTTGCCACCCAATCTCCCATAGATGTCCTGGCACCGCTGTTCTCACCATCGCTGCTTGAGGGGCCAGACTCCTGAACCTGCCCAACTGCAAATGTGAAAGACTGTCAGCAATCTTCATTCTGAACCCCCTCCACATGCTTAGCTCTAAATGTGATGTTCAGTCACAGCCCCAGCAGCACCAGCTGTCTTAATACCCGGGGTACCATGTCCATGGATCCCCGTTGCCTATTGATAACCTCCACCATGCCCTTATTGTCACACCACAACAAAATCTTCTTGTTCAAAAACCCCTTGCCCCACACCATTAGAGCTACCCAGATTGGGAAGATTTATAACAGAGTGATATCCATTAACAGCTCCTTCTCTCACCAGCTGTCTGGCCAGGCTTCAGAAATCCATCTGCCCCTAAAGTACATCCCCATGCCCAGAGCTCCCCATGCATCTGTATATAGTTGTAATGTGTCACTGTCTACCCACTCCTCCTGCCAAAAGGTAACCCCATTATAGTCATTTAAGATAGTTTCCCACACAGTTAGGTCATTGTTTACCCCTTTTGTAATGTCCACCCAATGATGCGGCCTCTTGGCCTTCCCCATAGCTTGTCCCAGCCACTGTATAAAAGTCCTGCCCAGGCCAATTGCCTTACAGACAAAATTTAGGTGTCTCAGCAACTTTTGCACAACTACCAGTGGTACCCTCCTTCTCACCTGCACCCTACCCAGGAGCTCCTTAAGTCAATGCACTTTGCTCAGTGGCAGCCTGAAACATTATCACACTGTGTCTATTTCAGTTCCCAAAAATTCTAAAACCCTGGCCGGCCCTTCCATCTAGCCCCCCGCTAAAGGAATTCCAGTCCTCTTGCACATGTGTCAAAAGTCCTGCAACATACCATCCACTTCCCCTTCTGATTCCCCAATCAACAAAACATCATCCAGATAATGTACTACCCTTCTCTGCCCATACTGGTGCCCAAACACCCATTTCACCCAGGTGCTGAAGGCCTTGAACATTGAGCAAGCTATGGAGCATCCCATAAGCATGGCCTTATCAAAGTAAATGTCCCAGTCGAATTGTAACCCCAGCAAGTCCAAGTCCTCTGGATGCACGGGCAACAGCCTAAAGGTGGACTCAATGCCCATCTTCACAAGCCAGGCCCCTTCCAGTGCCCTAATGAGCAGTACCACTGTATTCAGTGAGGCATAGGACACAGCACTCTGTTTATCTGATATGCCATCGTTCACTGACAAACCCTCTGGATAGAACAAATGGTGGATCAAGCAAAATTCCCTCGGTTGTTTTTTGGGGACTATCCCTAAAGGGGAGATCTTAAACTCTGCACACAATGGGCTGGCAAAAGGCCCTTACAAGCTGCCCATGCTTACCTCCTTAGCTATTTTTCTTTGAACCACCTCCTCTTTTCCTCTGATGCCAAATTCTTTCTGTCTCCTAATCCCCTGGAATGCTAGTGTAAAGCCTTTTCTGAAACCCTTTCTCAGCATCGCTCCCTGCTGTTGATCTGGGTATCCTGTTGTCCAGGCTTCCACCATCCAGGCCTTGACAAGAGTCCTGGTGAACTGGAAACCCCATCTCAGTGCCCCCGCCCCCTGGCCCTCAACTCCACCCATAGTTGGAATTGTAGCTGCCTCTACTCCCCACCACTCTACTTCAACCCCCTATCCACTGCTGTGTCACCCCCTTGCCCCTCAGAAGGGCTGCTCCTGACTTGCTGATGCACCAAACTCGTGTTGTTCCCCTTGCATATC